>MDUD01008342.1:4999-15973 GCA_002216565.1 Crithidia mellificae | reverse complement strand
AGTGCTCTCAGGAACAATTTAAGGTTGCATCTGCTGTTGAGGGCACCGGCGCGTTGCCGTAACACCTCATTTGCGCAATCCACGCCGTGAGTTACGCAGGAGATACCAACACAGTGTAGAGCATCTTTCACAACCCAGCAGTGAAAAAAAATGTTTTTCTTAGCTACTTTTTATCTCTTTCTCAAGTGTGTGTGAAAAAAAAAAATGGTAAAAATCTTCGAAGTTGACGCCACAGAAACACATATTGCATTTTAATTCCAGTTGTGCGTTTTCTCATGACAATTGCACTTCCTTTTTTATGTCGAAGAAGCCACAATTGCATTGAGCTTCAAATACGTGACTAATTCACAACTTGATGAATGCCACTTGTACCAATTTTATGTGCGAGGCATTAAACATTTTTACCGCGATCAAAACAAGCTAGCACTACCACCATTTTACGCGCTTTTTATGTTTCTTGCTCGAAATTCTTCTATCTTCTCATCTATTGTTAATAAAATCGTGGCTCTTAATGAAGAGCAATCAAATTCAATTTGTCAACTCATTACTAAGCTTTTTCTGCCTTTCAGAATGAAGCACAGCTATGCACGCAAAAATATGGAGGTGGTGAAGTCGCAAAAATTCACACGCTTGTGCTCACTCACCTATGCCACGACAGATGAGAACGGACACTCTGAACGGCAATGGGAAATGGTGCAACGCACAACCCGTACAATTCCTGTTGATGCTTTTAAGCATTCCCCTGCTCCAATTCCCGTCGATGCAGTGGAAATTTGCGCTACGGTGCAGAAGGGGGAAGATCGTTTCATTGTAGTTGTGGCGCAGTACCGTCCACCCCTTGATGCTGTGTGCCTCGAATTTCCAGCTGGGCTGGTCGATGCCGGCGAAGATTGTGGTCAAGCGGCAATTCGTGAATTGCACGAAGAGACGGGGTATATTGGTGATGCAAGCAACGTTATCTCCGTCTCGCCTCCGCTGTCTACGGAGCCTGGATTAACGGACTCGTGCTGTGTGCTTGTGCGTCTTGCCATCGATGGAAACCGCAAAGAAAATCAGCACCCTACGCAAAAGCTTGACGACGGAGAGGATATCGAGGTTTTGCTAATTCCGGTTGCTGATCCTCACAAAGCGCACGACTCACTTCTGCAGGCTGTTGGTAAATACGAATCAAAGGGCCAGCGTTGTGTTGTGGACGCGAAGTTATACACTTACATTGACGCAATGACACACGCTTGTGTGCAGCACTCATCGTCGACGCTGTGACTTGTGCATCTTCGTCAATTGCACATATTTATTTTTCTTCGAATTTTGAAATAAACGGCGTCAGTAGTTTTCTTTTGCTGAGTTTTGTTTTATGTACACCGTGCCTCTGCTGTATGCAGCTATCTGAATTACGTGCCTCATCGTCAAACTTTTTTTCCCCAAGCGTCGTTTTTGGTACGTCTGTTTTAAAAAATCACACTATCCGCCTTAAAAGTGATTTGTCAGTTTTACCAGCCAGGCTTTTTTTTATATATATATCAAAAGCTAGCATTTTTGTTTGTCCAGCGCTAAGTTTTCATTGCTCCATATTTATGACAACACCAACATAAACAAAAAGCTAAGCCTACTAAATTAATGTTTCCTTTTTCGAGTAAAAGGAAATTTTTTAGTAGTTGAGCAAAGGACGTGAGGTTTGTCTTAGCTCATTGAAAACAAAACAATTATTTGAATGGCTCTTTATTATGCAGTTTGCCATGCCAATATTTTTGGTGATGGTTTGGTTTTCTTTTCTGATATATTGTTTAAATTATTTGTGATTGATTTTGCTACAAATTTACTCAACCAAACCAATTTTTTCTCTTCTAAACTGTTTCTTTTTTTTTCCCTTCTTACGGCTAATTTCTCACTCACTACACTCTAACTCCAATTACACCACTTTGCTTTGCTGCGAAAATACGCTAAAAAAAAATATTAAAAAAGGATTTTTTTCTTGCTTTTCGCCTTTTATTAAGGCAAAAAACAAACATATACATAAATAAAATAGCGACAGATGCTTAGAAATTTTCTTGTTTTGATTTTTCTTGCAACGTACGCTTTTGCGTACCCGACAGTGGTTGTGCCTGTCGACTGGGCTGATGTGCCTGCCACCACTCCTGCTGCGAGAAATTTGGACACACCATACCTCGGCGAATGCGTTTGCGACGTCACATGGGGTGTGTGCGATCCATATTGCTGTTGCGATGACGATTGCGACAGTGCAACTATCAATAGTTTTCCGTACTGTTTAGCGGAGAAGTACAGCTCACCATATCTGGATTACTGCTACCCGAAAGACAGAGCTACTGCACTGAAGAAAATTAACAATATAGATGCAACTTACATAGACAAGCGCAAGCAAGGTTACACCGCAGTGTGCGTAATTCGAGCCAATCACCCGAGTGAGCTTTACAAATATTTTAGGGTTCCCACAACTGTGCAAAAACCTAGCCTTTCAACCACATCTGCCGTTACAGTAACATCGAATCAATCCTACACTGTGGGTGCGCAACTGATTTTTGCCAAGCTCTCGACTGTCGACAGCACCGTCGCCTACAGGCGAGTGGGGCCTTTTCAAATCCCGGCGACGGCGAACGATGGGTCATGTTTGTCGATCGGACGAGCACTTAGTTTTCTTGACCCAGTACAAGGTGCAACGTGTGTGCTGAACGGAGCCCAGCTGTGTTCCGACTACCCGACATCAAGGTACACAAATTTGTTTCTGCAGAGCATTGCGTGGTTTAGTGGTGAGTCATCAGCTCTGATTCCAGTAACGCTCCACATTCACAGCTCAGCCGGTGTCTTAGTGGACACTCTGGACCCCAGCGACACAGCTGTCACCAGCATTTACCTTTCAAACGCCGGCTCGACAACTTGCGCAAATGCAATCGTTTCTGTGACTGCGCAGTTCACCTATGCAAGCAACGCAACAGGCAGTATTACAGCAGCCATGATCAACATAACCGTGGCAGACATTGGTCTGACTCAGTACGCTGCGCTGTCGTTCGAAGCCGGTTTTGTTGCCGAAAACAAGACTCTTCCCACCGCCATTATTTCTGCCACGCCAGGCTATCTGCCCGGATACAAGGTGCGCGCCGGAACCCTTGTCACTGACAACGGAAAATCTGCAATTTTAGAGCGAGAAAGTGGGTTTGCTGTGCCGAGCGGTGGTCGCCTGTGCAGCAATGCAGAGTGGAAACGATCTAGCTTTCTGTACTCGGTGGTCAGTAGCGGTTGCGTTGTTTCTATGACGCAGGCTGAGGTAGAGTCTGCGTGCACCACTGGTACTGCAAGTCTCATTAGCAGCCTGATTAATGTCACGGTGGACGGGGTAGGAACGGCGTTCGACCGGGTTGCCGTGACGAATGACGCTCTTACCAATGATACCACCAGCTGGATTGCAATCAATGGTCTAACAGACTCTCTTTCCGCTGCGGCAGGGACGTACAACGCGTACACCCGCACATGTGCTAACATCATGACTGGGCTGCATTACCAATTTGTGATTGCGCGCGCTGGGGCGGAGTACAACGCGCAGGACATCATCGTCGGGGCTTTTGTGTCGCCCATCTTAGGCACTTTAAAAATACAGAACCAAACTGTGTTTGACTCCACAGCTACCACACTGCAGAAAATCACCTTCAAGGTGAGCTTTTCGAGGTACAACGCAAACTCACAAGCAACCATCAGACGTCGTGTCGTTGCACCGCCAATTTTGCCCCGCCTCGACGACACCATATTTTATCCGTTCCGTCGACCATATCCTTTATAGACTTTTTCCCGTCATAGAATTCTGCCCTTTCGCTTATTTAAACTTATTATTAAATAGACAAACTGTTTCTTTTACCCTGCACTTTTCCCTTTCACCGTTTGGAATAAAACGAAAAAAAAAAGCCGGAAGACAAACTTTATGTAGCTGTCCTGCAATTAAATGCAATAAAAAAATTAAGATCCTTTGGTCGCGATGTTTCTTCTTTGTTTCTATAATTGAAGGAACAGATATACAATGAGTAAAGCTTTTTTTGCCTCCGGTGCTAGTCTTTCACGTAGTCGGCGAAAAAAAAAGTAAGCTTTCTGTGCTTATACTCGGCAAGTAAGGCTGCGTCGTTTTTCTTTCTCTATTTTTCTACTCAGCCTTGTGAGTAAGCCAAATTTCAGCAAACGTTTTTTTTCCCTACATCTTCTTCTTCGCATTTAATTGCTCATTCGATTGCTCTTTTTTTTTTTATATATATATATCCTTGATAAAATAACAATAATTACCAACATCATCTCATCAATTGAAGCCCCGAAAATGCTTCGCCGAACGTTTCCGCAGAAGGCGGTGTTTCACAACGCGCCGTCGGTGTACCCGTTCACAAAGCCGTTCCATGACACGCCCTATGACCAGGATCGCACTCGGTTCGACAAAACGAAGAACATTCTGCATGACAACAAATGGCCTGCCTGGATGGACAACGGTTCCGATGGTACGGGCTTTGGCATCGGACTGCATCGCAGCCATCCCCTCTCTAAGCTGCGCGGTAACCTGCGCCGCAATCCGCGTGAAGTGCCCCGCGTTTTGAATATGATGATCCAAGGTGTCTGGCACAAGAGCGGCAATAAGCTGTACTTTCGCGGTGGCAAGCCGCCGAACCCGAGTACCCACCCTTACCTCACTGGCGAGCCGTGCCCGGTGTACGGCTGGAAGGTGACAGATCCTAGCGTGATTCGAGAATTCAACCTTCCGCAACCGGAGAAGGACAAGACTCGGTACAAGCCGTACGTAGCGTTACAAGAGCGGAAGATCATGGGTGTGCAAGCTCCGCTGAGGGAGGAGAGTGCGATTAGTCCTGCTGCGAGCAAGGACGACTCGAAGCCACTGATGAAGCGGCTCTTTTTCTGGAAGTAGTGATGGTAGTTGTGCTGCGTGTGGTGATATTGATTGCATTGCTCGTTATGGAATGTGTCACATATGCTGATTTGTTAAACAGCTACAAATACACAGCAAAAGAAAAGAAAAAAAGGCTGCACGAAAGAACGTTGTCTGTAGCGGAAAAAAAAAAAGAAAGTGACAGCGCGCAATCTTTAGGATTGAGAAAAAAAAAAGGAGGTGCCCGATTTAAGTCAGGTAAAGATCTTTTTTTTAATCAGGTTTTGCGATAAAATCGACCTTTTTTTTTCCATTCCCCACGAGACTCAATAGCTGCAATGCAAACAAACGAGATATGGTCGTTACAAACCGTCTTGAAAGCAGCAAAAAGCACCGTGTGCGGGACCGAGAAAAAAAAAACCCTGTTTTGAAAATGGAATTTTGTAGATTTAGCAATGTGAACCATAATTGCTTTTTTTTTTTATACGCTCAATCAGCATCTCCTCTCTTTTCTTCTTGTTAAACTGCATGCACACTTTATTCTGGTAACGGCAGGTACGAAATGGCTGACTGCTCGCTCCATTGCAATACAGACTAACATATATTTTTCTGTCTAATTCTGCACACTTAAATCTTTTTTCCTTTGTTAGGAGTAAATGCAGGAAATAATTGACACGGTTAATCGCTACACGCTGAGAAGTGCCGGTTTTCGCGACAAGCCGACGCCAGGCTACGCAGCGCGGCAGTTTCTTGGCTCACTGCTTATACGCAAGCAGCTGGACTCCATCCGGCTCTCCACCATCGCGCAGTACATGTTTTCGACGGAGGCTCTAATTGCTGTTTCGCGAGATGGTATTCAGACAATCAGTTGCGAGGGAAACGCCCTGTGGCCCATCTGCTCTGTTCCCAACTCATCGACAAGCGAGATCACCGGCGTTGCTGTGACGCCGGAGGGGACGCTAGTTTCCAGCTCCAACGGTGTGTGCTACCTCGAAGGCGGAGAGCCCAAAGTGACGGAGGACCGCACGTCCAACAGCTACGCGCAGAACATCCTCTGTGTCTCCAGCACTCCCGACGGAAAGTATGTGGCCACCGGCGGCGGCACGGCGACCGTCACTGTTTGGACGTCAGACCTGAAGCCCCTTCACCACTTCACGGGGCACACTGATTGGGTGCGGTTTGTCAAGTTTGCCCGCGGCGCATCACCAGCGTTGCAGCTATTTAGCACAGGCGATGATGGTGTTATCTGCCAGTGGGACGTGCTCGCCGGCTCTCTCATCTCGCGGCTGGATTATGCGCGAGGGCAGAGTATCCAAGTTTTTGAGGTGTGTTACCACAGCGGGTTAATGGCGATCACCAGCAATCAGCCTCTCATCGCTCTTTACTGCTCCCTCTCCGACAGCGCCACGCGTGCCGTAGGCGAGGATGTGTTGCGCTTGCAGCCCATGGGCCTCATCACAGAAGCGCATCAGTACACTCCAACCGCGGCGAAGTTCACGAGCGACTCACAGTGGCTGGCCAGCGCTTCGGAGGACGAGACTATCGCTCTCTCGTCCGTGGTCGACCCTCGGCTCTGCTTTGTCTGCAAGGAGTTCGTGACGCGTCGCCACTGTCTCTCCTTCATGAACATTTTTAACTCCATCTGCATCCTCGCGGCTCCACCTTTGTCCTCCGTTATCGCGATTGCCGCGTGCTCCAGCGACGGCACTGTAGTCCAGTGGGTGATCGACCCGCGCACAGGTCGCGCTGGGTATACCAAAAAGCTGCAGCTGCACATGGGCTCGTTCTTGGCGATGGACTTGATTCCGGGAGACGAGATGAACGACGCGCTTTGGTGATCAAGTGCATCTAAGTGGGGTGCTTTTTTTTCTTATTTACTGCTCTTGACGCGCTTCTCAATTTGTCTTCTCTATTCGCCTTTTTCTCCTCGTAGGGTTTCTATATTTGTTTACAGCTTTTTTTTGCTTGGCAACTGGGTAGTACACTTTCCTTCATCTAAACATTCATCTCTTATTTTTTTTCTTTTTCCTAGACTGCTTCCTTGACTGCAATCGGTGCGTCAGGGACAATGCTCGAATGCGGAAGAATAGGCGTTTGTGTCTTTTGCCCCTCCTCCAACATTTTAGTCCTGTCAACGCACTTTTGCTTAACAAATAACTCTGTCAAAAGACGCTGATACAACTTTGAGTAGTGGTACGCAAGTATGAGGCGAACATAAAAGAATAACCACTTGTTTTGCAAGAGGGCCTTCGCCGTATCGATGGCTTTCGTTTCAAAGGCATGTGTTTACTACTTGCCTCTACAACGTACTGTACAAGAGGGATGTTTTGTCTTGATGCACTTTACCTAAGTTCTGCGCGGACAAAGCTGACCTCCTTTTTTTTTCTTTCCGGACAACTGGAAAGCACATAAATCTGGTTCTGTTTCTTTATTGCTCTCGCATCTCGCTTTTTCTCTCTCGTTCTTCCCTCTCTATCTGTGTAAACCGACATTGTTGAAAACCTACTCATTTGTTATTCGCCGACCTCAACAAAGCGAGCAATATTTATTAAAACGCTAATGGCACTTGTCATTTCAGACGAGGTGACGCAGGAGGCGCAGCGCATTCTTGCGTGCCAAAACAGCTTTGAGGTGCTTCAGCTCACGCCTGAAAAGTGTACAAAGGAGCGGATAATGGAGCAGTACGAGTCGAAGGTAGCCCTGTTCAAACGCTTGTTCCGCAATAAGCTAGCAATGCAGGCTAAAGCGAAACTTGACAATGCAAAGATGCGCTTATCCGATCCGAAGTTGCGCGAAAAAGAAGCTGCGGAGCTTAAAGGACATCAGCGCGACGTCCAACTGGATTATGCGGAGCTGAAAGCGTTGGAGGATCGCACAAACGTGCTTGAGATCAGAGCTGCTGCGTTACGCGTTGACACGGCATCTCAGTAATGAGGTGCGAATAATTTTCTGCTGTTTCTTAATCAGGCGGTTCTCAACATTTCGCCGTTTGCACGATTTGCAAAGCACAAGTCTACATTTGAACGCCGTACCTCAAACTACTGAACGCAAGCCGGTTGGCGGATCCTTTCAGTTCACCGCAAATGTTACTAGCGTAAAAAAGTGATTTACCAATTGCGTAAGTGCGTCATTATCATTGTGCTTCGCTGTCAGTCCCTTTTTTTTTTGTAAAGTACGCCTGCACTGACTTATACATGCCATCAATGAAAGAAGAGGGTGCATGTGCTGGATGCGAATGGCCATAGGAGAAGATTGTAAAAAAAAAAAGAGAAAGGTAACAGTGATGCTATAATTCCATCTCTTCTCATTTCCTTCTTTCTCTTTTCTACTGTCTCTCCCGCCGTGTTGGTCTTATTTTTCTTTTTGTGACACTTTCGTCTGCAGACAATCGACGTGTCGCGACCCGTGTTCTGCTCTTCGGTTTTTCCGAAAAGAAAAATTCTTCTCTGACTTGCAGTTTCGAGCACATTTTCGAAGAGCCACTGTATCGAGCACTACACACGTCTACTCAAACAGAGCAAAAAAAAAAAAGATCTTTCGTGTTACACAATTAAGGGACAATTGGTTTTCTCAAACCTGAGCTTTTCCTTTCCAGCGACAACAACAAACAAACAAACAACAAAATATGCATCCCCTGTTCCGCAACAACATCGCGCCTCTCGCTGGCAGTGAGGAAAGCGTCAGCTCCGTGGACTGCAATCACGGCGTGTGGAATGCCACGACGAGCACTTGTGATTGCGTGAGCGGTTGGGTGACGGACTGGACGAATCAAGACATTCTTGGCGGCCATATCGTGTACTGTAACAGCCAAGCTTCCACTCCTGCGCCAGGCAACACCACCGCGGCTACCACTAAAACCACCTCGTCCATCAGCACCGTGTTGATCATCGTTGTGGTTGTGGTGGCAGCGGCAGCGGTCGTCATCTTTGGCATCTTCTGCTACTGTTGCTGCTGCCGGCAGCGCAGCCGTGAAGCTCCCCTTCAGCAGCAACAGCATCCGCACGCAGAGGACGGGCAGCTGCAAGTGCCAGCGCAGCTGCATTCGGCGGAGTCGGCGCAGCAGCAGCAGCAGCAGCAACAACAACATCTTCAGGAGCAGCGGCGCGCCGCGGAGCTGAAGCTGCGGCAGCTTGAGGACGAGGCCGATTGGAACCGTGAGGCGCTGGCGCGGCGGCAGATGTGGGATCCGCAGATGCACGGCTATCTGTGCAGTGAGGCTGCCATGGGGGAAGTGTGGAGCGGCAGCATCGCCGGTCTCACAACAAACTCGCAGCTGATGACGCACTCCGGCCCGTCCGACACCGCGGCGACGATACCGCGTCGCGGCAACATCGATGCTGACTTCCCAGCCTTCTCCGACCCGTACGCTCTGGCTGCCTGCGCGTCACCCAGTGTGCACTACCACCCTTCACCGTCTGATTTGTCGTCGAACCTGTACAAGTACGACAGCACCGCCTACACAAGTGGGTCAGACGAGTGCATCTACACGCAGTACTCCGAATCCCCGCCGCCGGCGCTCTCGGGTGCGGTTGCAGTGAGCGGTGCAAGTCCCTTCACTACCCCGCGCTACGCTGAGTTTCGCGACCCAAACATGCCTTTCTAAATTCTCAATGAATATCATTTCCTTTCTCTTTTTTGTTCTTCCTTTTCATTTCCAAATATGGTTCCTCTGCTTTTATTTTTGTTTTCCTTTTTTTCCAATAACACCTTTTTTTTTGTACCACGTGAATGAGCGTCTACGCTCTCAGCCTCTCTATGCAAAGCACTCACAGCTTTTTTGCGTCGCGCCGGAGAAATGGTATTTGTCTTCTAAGAGAGAAAAAAATGCATTTCAGCCTGTGTGCCAAAGAGAAAAACAACCAATCTCTTTTTTTTACGCTTAAATTGTTGCTTCAAAGCAATTATTTAATACGCTTTCTTTACTTTGATTATTCTTTATTTTTTGTGTTCTTCTTTCTCTCCACCCTTCCCCTAAATTTAACTCCTTTTTGTATCGATCTATTCTTACACGTACACATGAGTTTAAGAACTATGAAAAGACGTTCTCAGATCTACATCCACTTCTCGTTTTCAAGAATTGGAGCGCATCTGCACATGTGTATTTTATTTTCCTGTTTCTTTATTTTAAAAAAACTTCTAAGAGACAATGAATCGAAAAGCTCGGCTGTTTTTGTGGTGTGCCAATAAACGTACCGCCTCTTGGCGCAAGCTGTATTTTGCACACGCACAGTGAGGGCGAATGAAAACCTGCTTTATGCTGGGTTTACGGGCAACACGCAACAAATCACGTCAGCGTTGATTCCTGTCGTGCTGTATTAATTTCTTACTCCCGTGTAGGCTTCCATTTTGGCTCAAAGACTCTCTCGGACTTTTATAGGTTCCAAGACTTCTTTTTCTCCCTATTTTTCCCCCTTCCTTTTCCCCACTTTGCTCCACCACTTCGTGTCAATGTACGATCTAAATACTTTATTTTGCGAAATAAAAAACCGCCACATCACGAGCGCAACGCGCAACATAGCAACCTTAAAAAAGAAAAGAAACGATAGTCTTTACAATCCTCAGTTTTGCTATTGCCACTTTCCTTTTTCTTTTCACAGAAGACATTTTTTGTTTTACACCTTTTCTCTTTCAAGCCATGCAGCACAGCCACATTCCCGGCCACAACAACAACCGCCACCTCGGCTACGACGAGGTGGAGAACAACATCGGCGGCCTGCCCGTAACGGACAACCGCATCCAAGACCTCTTCGACTCTTTGGATGTGGAGCACTCCGGCACGGTGCCGGTGGAGGTGCTGAAGAAGTTTTACCTCAGTCTCGAGCATTACGGTGTGACGCCGACGGATAAGGAGGTGGATGAGAAGGTGCGTAAGTACGCCATGACGAACAGCGACTCGCTCACCTACGACGAGTTTGCGTGCTTTGCCCTCAGCCTGGCGCAGTGGTAGTGGTGCGATGTTCAGTATTCACACGCAGCAGAAAAAGGTAGTTGCCCTCATGCTTGTCAAACAGCGTGAACAGCAACAACGGCAACACCAACACCCCGCACTCCGCAGTTTTAGTTGCGGTCAGCAGTCGCACTGAGTGCGTGCTGAAAAAAAAAAA
>MDUD01008329.1:0-11794 GCA_002216565.1 Crithidia mellificae | reverse complement strand
TCTTCCACATCAGGTTGAGCTGGGGGTAAGCAGAACGGTCGCTGCAGCGGCAGCGCGTCCTCGAAGTTGCCTGCCTTCTCGCTGAGAAAACTCGCCGCAAGGGACTCCAGCAGAGGGGGCCGATTCACCTGCACTTGTGGTGTGGTCGTGTGCAGCGTCTTCTTCGGCCGAGGAGGCAGACGCTCGGCGGAGAGGAAGCCAAGCTTGTCGCCCTCCGCGTTCAGCAGCCACACCTCGTGGTCGTTGCCTGACGTGGCAAGCACACCACGACTCGCCAGCCACCGCACACAGATAACCCCGCTGTTGTCGCGCCGGTGCGACGTGGTGCGCGAAGACGACGACGACGACTGTTGCTGCTGTTGTTGGAGGTAGTGCAGTTGCTGATGCAGCGGCAGCCGCGACGTCGCCGCCACGCTGAGGCTGCGCTTGCGACCTGTTGGACGATCGCGATGGCTGCTGACGTGCACGTCAACGGAGCGAAGGAGCACCGGCGAGGCGGACTGCTCAGCCGCCGCATCCTCGCTGCTCCTCTCGTCGTCGTCGGTGGTGCACGAGCCCGCGTCGTTCTCCAGCACCGTCGCCGCGGCCCCGCGGTGCACGCGATCGTGCGAGAAGAGCGAAAAGGCCGGTCGACTTGCGTAGGCGCACCTCGGCAGCTGAAAGTGTCGAAGCAACTCGCACATGCGGTAAATGTGGACAACGCCTTGGGTGTCACCGAGAAAGAGGTGGTGGCTGCGGCCGTCGTACGCGACCGAAGTGAACTCCGCCACCTCGTCCAGCAAAGCCTTGGCGCGCTCCTCGGGCTTCATGATGAAGGAGCCAGGGGACACGGAGCGTCCCCGCAGCGGGCCCGCACCGCCAGCGTTCTGACTCTCTTCACCACCGCTGCTGTCCTTTCCAATGTTCTTTGGTCGATCGCGCAAAGTGCCGCCAAGCTGATGAGCAGTGTTGCCTGTCGCACGGTGCGTCTTGCTCGTGCCGGACATGGAGAAGACGGCTTTACTGCGCAGTGTTGCCGTCAGAGGTCGTCCAGAGGTGGGCCGCGCAGCAGCCGAGGTAGTGACAACAGATGCTATGGTGGGAGCTGCTGCACTGGTTGGCCGCGTCGTCGCAGCCCCCGAAGTCGGCTCTCCGCCTAAGGAGAGGGAGACTGACAGTTTGGCTGGCAAAGGGGTCTGCGCGGATGGCGTCGTCGCCGGACTTCTCGAAGCCGCGGCACCGCTGCTGAGACGCTGCGCAACATTCTCCACGCCGCCCTTCGTGCTGATTTGTGCGGACTCCATCAGCGACGACGGGAGCTGCGGGTGCGGGATGGTGCTGAGGAGCTCGAAGCACTCCACAGCGGGCGGGCACGACCAGCAGCGACACACGCCGCCGGCGTGCACCGTCACCAGCACCGGCGCGGACTCAAGAAAGCTCAAGTCGACGATGCGGCCGTACGACGCGAGCGAGGACTCCGTTGGCGCGTCTGTCCACGCCTCCATATCGTACAGGAACACCGTCTGTAGGGCATCCACGACCGCCACCAGGCCTAGCTCTTCCGACACGCGCAGGAGGCGCAGCGGGGCAACGGACACGTTCACGGTGGCCGCAAAAGCCGTCTGATGGCTGTCAGCCTCTGTGCGGACGAGGAGGGTGCCGGCCGACGTAATCGCCACCCAGGTGCGCAGCGTAGAGAAAAAGTACATCTGCTCCACCTGCACGGGTGCAGATGACTGCGTCAATTCGTCTGCGGTCAGCTGCCCAGGCTCCAGTACATTCACAGGAGTGGTGTTGGTGGTGGCACCCTGAGCTGTGGTAGGACCTGCACTGGCGGCACTCCACACGCGCAGCGACTCCTCCTCATGCATCTCCGTTGCTGCATCCGCCGTCAGAGACTGCGTCGCGTACACGTAGACGTTACCGTCGCTCGCTGAAAGAAACACGCGGCTGCCCAAGTCGTCGAGGCAGACGCTTTTAATGTCCGACTTTGCGCGGGTTGTGTTTTTCAGCTTCGTGCGATCCAGCAAGCCACGCCGCACGCCGTGCACGCCGTCCCAAATGCTCAGCCGTGTCGCGCCACGGAGCAGAAAAGACTGGGTGCGCACATCGTACAGAACATCCTGGCACACCTCATTTGCGTCGCACATGTACGGGTTTTTGTGACCGTGCAGGCCCCAGCACGTGATAGCATTCGCAAAGCCGCACATCAACTCTTCCGTCTCGGGGCAGTAGCACAGCGAGTGGCACGCGACGGCACCCATGTGGTTCGTCCCCGCTGACTCGGACAGCAACGAGTGCAGGCCGTTGTGTGTCAGCATCATCATATCTCGCCCGGCGGCACTCGCCGTGAAATTGGTGCTCTTCGTCGCTGCGCTGACCTGCCTGGCGCGGCCCTGCGACTTGAGCGTCGCGCGCGGGGTTGGATCTTCGTTGTTGCTGCCACCGCTGCCACTGCCGCCTTCGTCCGCGGCACCGCCACCGCTGCCGCCGCTGCTGCCCGGGACTGTGGCGCTTGTGGTGAACATGCGACTGCTGTGCAAGGACTGAACGCAGCGGTGGGTGACCATCTCCCAAATCTTCACCACCCCGTCGCAGTCGGCGCTGGCGAGGTAGTCGGCGTCCGCCACGTACACCACCGCGATGATCGCCGCGGCGTGATCGCCGTAGCCGGCGTGCTGAAAAGGCACACCAGGCAGCGCGCTCTGCGCCCCGGCCTCCCACCACAGCAGCTGCCGCGTGCTCGACGTCGCGGCGACGAGGCCGTTGTGTGGTGGCACGTAGACGAGCGCGTGCAGGTGCTCGTGCGCCACCGTCCCAATCTCCGACGACTGCCCGCTCGACAGCGAGGTCGCCACCACTCGGCCGTCAAAGCCGGAGGAGAAGAGGGTGCTGCCGTAGACGCAGAAGTCCACGAGGCCGCCCGAGGCGCGCGAGTGCAAACTGCGGTACGTGCGCTGCAGCGCAAACTCCATCCCACCCGCGCGGCCCCGCGGTGCTGTGACGTGCAGGACGTGGCCGTAGCTGTCCCCAAGAAAAATACTGTCGGTGTAGTCGCCGTAGGTCGGCGAGGAAGGCGGCATGACACGCATGCGCCGCACGAATCCCTCCACGAGGAGCGGGGTGACCGCGACGGTCGCGATGGACTGCGCCAGAAGCGCGTACCACCCGCGCAGCAGGCGGTCGTCCGTCGAGTAGGCGAGGAAGAAGTCGAGCTCGGCGAGGTAGGCAACCGCGTTTGGCGCGGCCTCGCCGAGCATCCCAGGCGGTGCGGTGAAGACACGCTCGAGGGTGTCCTTGCTGTACAGCAGAAATGGGTGACTGCGGGAGGAGACAAAAAAAACACCGTTGTGGCCTTCCAACCCGTCCACGACGCGGATGAGGGACAAGTCATCCTCCACGTGAATGGGACTGGAGCTTCCTGTCGCGTTGCCCGGACTGCCAGTGCTGCTACCATGCGCGGTAGTGCTGAGAGACTTCGCTCGCGCCGCTGCCGCCTGTGCCTCCTGGATGTCGCGATGAAACCGCTTGTACGTCAGCGTCTCCTTCACCGTTCTACTGCCGCTCTGCGACAACTGTGATGGCTGCCGCTCTTGTTGCAACTGTTGTGGTGACGTCTGCTGTGGTGGCTGGTGGTGTTGCTGCTTCGTTGGACAGCGCAGGGCTCGCGAGAACGAGTAAATTTGTGTGCGGTTGGCGTTGTACCGCACCTCTGCGACGCCGTCGCCCGCCTCTGCCACCACGTAGTCGAGCACGTTCTCCCACGTCACGCGCTGCTCGTTGCCCACGTCGATGCGGTTAAAAAGTTGTTTGACAGGGTCGACGGGGGTGGCAGAGAGCCCGGCCAGCTCCTGCCGTGTGCGGACACGACGCATGCGGGCCTCCTCGCGGTTTGCGTCCTGCTCCTGCTGCGACGTCGAGCCTGTCAGCGGCAGCAGCCCCGGTGGCGTGGTGGTGGCTATGTCCGTTGTTCGCTCTGCGTGCTGCGTAGGCGCTGCCGCGGCGACTTCCGCCACAACAAAAGATGTGTTGACGCGCGAAAAGGTAGGCAAGCCTCTCAGACCCGGCGTCTTTGCAGAAACCGGGGAGAGCGCGTGAGTGGGGCTGCTCACGTGTTTGTCAGAGGCGGCCGCCGCTGCGGATGCCTCGAGAGTTGAGGCCGGAAGATAGGGTTGCAGAATGTGGCGGAATTGTGGGTACGTGACGCCGTGCGGGAAGGCGGTGAAGCTCTGCTGCAGCGAGGTCAGGGCGACTTCATCGCCGAGGACCAAGGCGAGGCACGGGACATTTTGACTTTTGAAGACATCCATGCCGTAAGACCTTTAAGTTGATTGGTGTGCGGCGGCTGTAAATGATGAGGTTTAAGGGGAAAAAAAAGAGGGAGATGGAAGGATGTAGAAGACGTGATTTGAAAGCAGGTCAATAGAGCAAAATCAAGCAAAACCAATGTGGTCGACGCGCACAAGATTAGACGCAGTAGTCACCAGAGTGCTGCAAGAATAGGAGTCGATAGCTGATAACGATACCTTTGGGGGCTACACAACCTCCCATTGCACTAAGCGTGCATGTCTTTAGAACTAACAAAAGAGGTGCATAAACTCCTGAATGTTGTGACGACTGTGTGCTGAGAACAATACATGTTACAATCTCAATAAAACTGTTTTGTGTCTTCCACTGTTGTTTTAATCATGGTTGCTCTCTCCTCAAACGCGCTTGCGACGCGACCGAGTCATGCGGAGGGGAATCAAAGTCTAGTTTACATCACAAAAAAAAAATGCACCTAACAATGTAGAGTACTCAGCAAAAACGAGTCACTCTGACTTCTCCTACCGCGCGCTCCACAAGTTTTGCTTGCAAAGCTCTGCGACGAGACTATCCTCCGTGCCGCCACACAACTACATCAGCGCCTTCAATCTGAAAGTGGCAGAAGGTGAGACGCTTGTGCGTGACAAAGGTGGCAAAGTCATGCCCGTAGATCACATGCCAGCATCCGCCCAGCTTCTCCGTAATGGCTTTCGAGATGTCCTCGGCAATGCTGCAGAGGGATGTCCGCTCCACGTCACGCTCCAGCTCACGCCGCGAGCCCTCGTCTTTGCGCCACGTCGTCCGCGTTGGCAGGAAGACGTGCGTGTTGTACGCCCGCAGCGCGCAGTTCATAATAAGCTGCAGGTCCTTCGCGGGCATGTCCACATGCACCGCCTCCATCGTCACCTGCGAAGCCCGCACATCGAGATCCTCCTCCTCCGCGCCGCCGTTGAGGGGAATGCCACTGCCCATTTTCATGGAGGAGAGCTCGGAGCTGCGGCTGGCTCGCTTTGCGGCGGCGCCGGCGTCATTGATATCGTGCTGGCTCGGGCGAAGCGTACTGCCGAAGGTGTCGGCTTTGTTGTGACTGGCAGTCGCTTCCGTCATGATTAAAAAAATCACTGAATTATCTAAAGCAAGAAAGCTGAAAAACAATCTATTTTTGTTTAAGTGTTTGGTTGGCTGCAAATGGCAGCTGTAAGGTCCGGTAGATTAAACGAAAAAAAATGAAATGCGATCAGCTTTTCTTCTGGCCCTGTTACAAGCTTAATTTATTGTTGCGGGAGGATTGACAGCGTTAAATACGATTAAGGTGAAAGGTAAACGAAAGACATAGAGTTGAGAAAAACGAAGTAATAAAAACGTGTCGGCTGTGTTGCAGATTTGATTAGGAAGCGTACGCGTCTCACCTCACACCCTTTGCAGAATGACAGCGGAGAGTTGCTTGATTTCTTTCGTAACATTCAGCCACCATCTCAAAAACTGATCTGGGTGAAAAAGGACAATCAATACGCTCAGAGGTCCTTGCAAAATGCAAAGGACAGGTTTTGTCATCAATTCAATTTGCTTTCCACTTTTGCGTCGTTGACGTTTTACTCTTCATGTTGTCGTGCATCTTTTCTAGAGGCACATAGCGATAAAGGTGCAAAAAAAATTTTGTTAGATAAAGTCACTTTATTCTCAGGAAAGGTGGCAAACCAAAGCAAGAGCAAGAGAAACAGATAACAGAAAATGAAATGCTGAAGAAATTTGAGCAAAAAAATAGGCTCTACGTTTTTTTCTTTTCTTCAAAACCATCCTTTTTTTGCAGCTTAAAAAAAAAAGGGAAAAAATCTGGTAAGTACTTGCATTGTGGATCAAAATAATAAAAAGCGCAAATCAGCTTTAACGAGTACCAAGAAACAAAAGCAGCCGCACATTTAGAACAAAAACTGACTCATTTTAAAAATCAACAATTTTATGCACTTTTTGTCTGTGGCTCATTGACACACTAAAATACCAAAATTAAAGATGAATGAAAACTACCTGTTTAAGAGAGAACCACTTGTGATTTTATGCAACGCCAGCTTGAGCGGCCATATAAAGCGGTTAAATTGAGAAAGGAGCAACAGAGCAACAGTAAATTAAGAATGCGTTAAAATGAAACTTGAGAACTATAGAATTAAAAGAGGGCTAAATACGACAGCAATCACCTCAACTGCGTTAAACGGTCGCTGACGAAGAGGGGAAAAAACAAACGAATTGACGTCAGCGCTTGTGTTGTGCAGATAGGTCTACTCCAAAACACAGAAAGAGAAAATTACTAGGCGAAAGAAAGAGAGCGAAAAAGAGGGAGCAAAGAGAGAAGAAAGGGAGAGGAAGTGCGGCTTAAAAGAAAAACAAAAATATGATAAGAAAACAAAGCTGTAAAGCCAAAAGGCCGTGGCGCAATGAAACCAAAATAAAATCTTAAACAACAGATTTCTCTCCTCCCTCTACGCAAGGTATGCATCGAGGTTCTTCAGGCCCTGCACAAACCCAATTGTCGTTTCGTCAAAGTTGAATTTACGCCACGTCGAGCGGGCGAAGTCGATGAAGCGCAGCCGTGCTGAGGCGGGCGAAGCAGCCGCGTCGTACAGCACCAACACACTCGCCGATACAAACGCCATGTGTTGCAGCAAAAACGCACCCTGCGGGGTGTCCTCGAAGAAGTGCAGCACGGCTTTAATATCTGCCCGAATGTCGGCAATGCGCTGGTCCATCTTCGCCTTCTCGTCCGCTGGCACCGCGTCGAGGGCCTCGCGGTGAAAGACAAGTTTGTTCTCCCCCGTCGTCTCCGCCAGCGGCACGCCAGAGGAGAGAAAGAGCTTGAGGCAGTTGCTCAGCTCCGCCACGTCGGACACGGCGTACCCGATCTCCTTCCCAAAACGCTCGCAGGTGCGGCTGTCCTCGTGGAACTCCACGGCGGACGCGGCGGCGGCGGCGTCGTCGATGTAGCGCTGGCAGCCGCAGATGCGCAGGGCGGTGTCCCGCATGAGGGAGTTGCGCTCCTTCTTCATCATCCGCTCCACCTTGTCCTCCGGGGTCAGCGGGGAATGACGGATGAAGCCGATCTTGACGTCCATCACGCACGGCTTCGCCATGCCGGAAGTCTCGTTCACCAAGCCGATGCCCCAGATGCCCGTGTCGTACGCGTCGTCAAAGCCCTTCAGCGCCTCGGCTCCGTCGAAAAGTTCATTAAAGAGCGGCCCCATCAGAGCCCGTGCAGGTGAGCCGCTCTCGAGCACCACCCACTCCGACAGCGCCGCCGCGTGCGGCTTCAGCTCCGCGGACTTGGGCTCGTAGTTTTCGGGGAAGTGAAGGGAGAAGAGCTGCGGGGCAAAGGCGGCGAGTTTGCCGGCAGCGTGAATGAACTTTGTCCGCTCGGAGTCGGACTCTGCTGGCTGCGGCGCGGCTTGCTCCTTGGCGAGCTCCATCGCAAGGTAGTAGATGATCTCCCACGCCGTTGTCTTCTTCTGCAGCGTGGTGCGCCCGTCGCGGGTTGTCTCGCCGTAGAAGATGGACGACTTGTGCCCGCCCACAGCCTCGAACTGCACCGGCGAATTAGAATCCTCGGACATGCTGATGAGGCAGATTATGTGTGTGTGTGTATGTTTAAAAAACAGATGAGGTGGCGAACGTAGCCGCAGAAAAAAAAAAAATATGGAGATTGTATTTAATTAAAAGAATTGGAAATAGTCAAAACTATCTTTCGCTTAGAATAAAGGCTGTGAAGACACTGCGTGGAAACAAAAACCGGAGCAGAAGAAAAAAATAACGCTAATGGATAAAGCAATACAATGAGGAATGCTAATTTGCGGCAAAAAGACAAAGGTAAGAACGGAAAAGAAAAACGGTACAAAACAAAATGAGATAGGACAATAGTTACAGCACGTAAAAAGTTTGTGCGGTAAAGCGCTTTGAGCGAGATGTATAAAGAGAGGGTAGGAGGAAAGGGAGAAGAGTCGACTTATTTTAAATCAAAAACCGTTTCTTTTTTTTAATTATTGCTCACATCTCACTTTAGATCAGAAGCGTCGGAGCACAGCAAGAGGAAAGCGCAATTAAGACAGCAACTGTAAAAGTGCAGTTCTAGCTGGCTTCCAACGTATTATAATTCAGTAAAGCAATATTTTGCAGACAATACAAGTATGTGTCTTTTCTGCAATATGCCGTGAGTACATGAATGAAGCTTGGCGATGCCAAAAGGTTTTGTTTTCCTGAAATACGCTTTCATTTAGCGCACTGATACTTCGCATATCTGCGTATGAATGAAAAAATAAGAAACGATGTTAGCAGCAGAAGTCACACCACTGATGACGTAAAAAAAAAAAGACGCAAGGCACAACATCCCCGTCATTCCAAATCTTCGTGGTGCATTGAGCGAAGCCGCTCCATCACTTCAGCCGCCTTCGCGGGCGACAGCAACCGTCGGTACCACACGCGTTGCTTCGCGTTCGCCATGCGGTCCCGGGCGTCGGTGCGTGGTAGGCGCTGCAGCGGGTCCAGCTCGCCTGCGCGACCACCATAATCACTCACGTCGCGAATTGGGTTGTCATCTCCAAATGCGGGTGGAACCGCTGGCAGGTGCCCGTCGAACATGGGTGCGTCCTTGATCCACTTTCGCTCCATCGAGGCACGGTCACTCGTGTCTTTTGCAACGTGAGACAAACCTGGCTGTAGCACGTCCTCCTCGCTGCTGTTGTCGCTTTCGTCGCTATCACAGGCGCCGAGAAGATCTTCCGTGTGCCGGGGTCGCTTGTGTGCCTCGAACCCTTTAGCAGACACTTTGAAAGCTGACAAAGCACGCACCTCGTCTGCGGTACGTTCTGCAAAAGAGACGCGTCCTCTCTTGCTCCTCTCCGCACCTCCTACGTTTCGTGTGTCCCGCATCTCGCCCTCCTCGTCACTCGACACCGCCGCGCTGCCGCTCTCACTCTCTCCTGCAGCCTCGCTAGCGTTGCGGTTGCTGTAGTCCACTTCAATGATGGCCACCGCAAACTCGTTACGGTAGGTGGAGATGGAGATGCTCCTCCACACACGCCGCCACGGCACCGGGGCCGGTGCCACACAAAACACCTGCGTGAAGGGCTGCTCCGTTCGTCGGTACCGCTCCAGCTCTTCGGGTGTGCGCCCGTCCATCTTCAGCATCGCCTCCACGTAGGGCTCCGGCTTGCGACCACGCTCGACGCCAAACAACACCACAAAGTACGGATCTCTGCGGTCGGCGAGGAGCACAACGCGGCGGTGCGGCACGGCGTCAAGGGAGGTGACCTGGTACTTCATGCTGCTAAAATCAGCACGCGTGAGGCGCTTAAAGCGCAGCGTGCGACGCCCATCGTTATTGCGCATGTTAGGACTATTAAATGCGCTGCCACTGTTGCCGCCAATGCTGTTGTTGCACAGCTCCTCCATCACATTCAAGATGAGGGAGTCTTGCATGTCCGTCACCAGCCCTGTTCCTCGCCGCTGCAGCGGTGCGGCAGGTTGCGAGCTGCTTGACGCGCCCAACTGTGACGCACTCACGACTGAAGTAGGCTGCGAGCTGCCAAGAAGGTCGACGGATTGCGACTGCGATAGCACGGAGGCCGTCGCATGCGATACGGGGTCGTAGCGACGCGTGGTGCCGCCACTACGACGTCTGCTGCCTGCCTGCGCCTCCTGCTGCGAGGCACCGGCCAGCCCACGTTGGGACTGGGACTGCTGAGTGAGGACACTGTAGTGCGAGATCACCCTGTCCACCGCAGCGTCCGCCTCCGCCGTGGACACGAGAGGCTGGCCGAGGTGCGTCATGATAAGGTTAACAATCTGCAGTGGTGTCGCGTGCGGCTCTGGCACAACGCGCTGGCTGATGCTCGGCTTCTCCAGCGCCGTCAGCATGGCCGCCCGCTGACGGACGGCGGCTAGCCGTTCCTTCTTCTCTTTCGTCAAAAAGTGGACTTTCTTTCTGCGCTGTGGGGCTCCGCTGTTCCATTGATTTGGTAGCGTGGCCGCCGTGGCAGCTTGTTGACTCTCCTGGATTATGGTGCGGAGTTCCGCCGCGTTGCGCCACGGCGGCTGCTTTTCAGGTAAGTTGTGCCAATACACCTGCGTGCCCTGCGTCGGCATCTGCGAGTGACGGACTGAGTACAATGATTTCTCAATGCGGTTTGATTGAACGTCAAAAGTTGCCGTTCTCTTTCATTGACGACAATCTTTGATGTGAAAGACGGGTAGAAAACACAACAAGAACCGAATCTTGAGCCCGCAATACTCTGCACTGACTACAGGAGATATATATGAGTAGTTTGGATGCTGTGCAACAGCACACTGAAAAACAGGAGAGATCATTGCGAGCGGAATTATCAAAATCAAGTGAATGACATTTTAACATGCCCTCCCCTTTGCAAATCTGAACATAGAATGAATTGTGATATAAGGTCCAAAAAAAAATTGCTGTATTGCCTATTTGCATCAAAACGCTTTAGCTGTATTCTATTTTATTAGTTTTCAACTTTTTATTCAATTTTTTTTCACCATAATTGGCTCTATGTTTTAAAAGCTCTAAGGCAAAAAAAAAACGTTAAAATGTAGCTTGTATCTTCTATTAACACAACACATATAAAGACGTCAACGGCTCTACTAACTTTCCAGCAAATAGGGTTTGACATCGTCAAATTGGACCTTTCCATCAGAGTTGCTGTCTAGTACCCAGAAGACATGCTGCAGCAGCGCTGTCTGGCGGCGAGACGACTCTGAAAACGTCGTGGGTGTGGAGAGCTGCTTTTGCGTTGACGGAGAAGTAGGCGATGCGTGTGCGGCTGGTGACGCCGTCAAGAGCGCGGTCACGTCCTCGAATGGGTGGTGAAGGGGAATGTGGAGCAGATCGTCACGCGCTATGTAACCTTTCGGTCCTGCAACACTCTCAAACTGGCGCCAACTTTGTAGCTCAAAAGCCTTTGCACCGTCACGATGCTTTGCAAGGGTGGTATATTCGTCTGTTAGCTCGTTCTCTTTGGCCCCTCGCGCATCGACGGTGTTGATCACGAAGTCTGACCCTTCCTCCTCGGCGCAAACCGTGATAAAGCGCAGATATTCATTGAGACAAATTACCTTATTTCTTTTCATACAAGCTTGTTGCACCTGTGACGAATGCTTGCTTGGCGAGAGCGGCCTCAAGCTGGAGGGGAAACAAGTGGTAAGAAGTGCCGGAGCAGGGTAGCGGCCAAACAGCACGTAAAAAGCACACTCTAGACCGACGTAGCTCAACCCGACACCCGCGGCATTCTTCTCCTGCACATGCGAAGAACCTTGGGAAGGTGAACAAGTTACACTAATGTGTTGCTTGTCTGAGATCGGCTCTGCGAATAGGTGGAAAACATCGGTGGCACACCGATTGAACTCACCCCATGAGCGATACATCTTTCATTCACGAGGAGAAAGAGAAGAATGAAGAGAGATCAAGGGAAGAAGTATGTTCGAGCTATGCTGACGTTTTAAGCACTTTGTGCGT
>MDUD01008327.1:0-13807 GCA_002216565.1 Crithidia mellificae | reverse complement strand
TTTCTCAGGTGCGCAAGTGTCGTCACAACAAACGCTGTCGACATTTCTAGCACGTTCTCCTTACCATTTTCCTTTTCTAGAGGGTCTTCCAATTACGAAACTGTAATTGTATACTGTCAATTTGTCCTTGTCATTGAGCTTTTCCTTTTGCCCGCTTTTTGCCTTTTTTTTAAATTCGTTAGCTGTAATTATTATTGAAACTTCTATTAAATTGTTATTATTCTTTACCCCTGTGCTTTTTTTTCCCTTTTCGACGCGTTTTTTTTTTATACAACGTGGGTGTGTGACATCCATTCTCTTGCTTCTTTTCCCCAACTATTCCCAAACCTTCTTCCCCTTTTGTTTTTATATAAACAGTATATATAAAACATTTATATACTCGACTTGCTAAAGCATCTGTTGTTTAGAGTTTTTTTTTATTCAAGTGATCCGTTTATTTATTCTCTTCATTGCTGGCTTCGCTGTTATTCTTTCATTTTCAATTTTTTCTCTCGCTCTGCCACGTTTCGTCAATCTGCTGAGGACGCACAAGTTGCCAGTATGATTGTCTGAGAGAGAAGCCACACAGCAGACTAACAAGTGTAAATCCTCTTCCCTTTGCTTCACACCTCTTTGACTTCTATTTCTTCCCCTCTTTCTTCAGACATATACACAAGAGCCTCTGTTGTTTCTTGTAGTTACCTACTTTTTTTTTTCTCTTGAACTTACTGCTTTTCCTTTCGGTGCTCGAATACTAAGACCTCTGTGATCTTCCCGCGCCCGCCTCTCGTAACGTGGGAGTGCGTGTGTTTACTTATATGTGCGTGTCGTGAGTTTTCCCCTTTCTGTTCTTCTTTCTGTACGACTATTCCCAATTCATTCCCTTTGTATTTTTGTTATTTCTTGCCCTTTCTGTTTTCCCCTTTGCTTGTCGTGTTCTCTACCAATTTTTTGTCAGTCTTTTTTTTCTCTTACAAAACCCAAAAGAAAGCTTGTATATTTTCAATCGTGGCTCCCTACGCCTCAAGTTTACAGTCTTGTCTTTTTTTTTTGTGTGTTTAAGATCTTTTTTTTTTCCTATATTTGCGTCAGCTAGAGCTAAAACTGCTCCTCATTATTTTAAAACCTGGCTCAATTGAAAAAGGTTTTTTTTTCCGTGTTTGTTTTCTCTTTGTTGCACAAGTGATATTTTCAGTCTTTTTTTTTGATTCTGGTCTGTGTGTCTGGCAGGGTTTCCACACACTTTTTTAAGTAATACGAGTATTTTTTTTCATTTTTATACGCTGTGTGTCTCTGTGCGTTCGCACCTGTGTTGCCTTCGTTTGTTTCGCTGGAAACTGCAAACACATTGTTTTGTTGATTTGTATTCTTTGATAAGCTGTGTTTCTTTTCGTTTATGAATTGCCGTCACAGACAGCTTTTCGACGGCTCTTCTGTTATTTAAACCATTTTTTCCCCTCTTCTGAATTTGCCTTCAATTGTTGTTCTTGCAGATAGCTTTCTATCCTTCGTTACCTGTACCAAAATTTTAGCAGGGCACGTGTTTAGCGGGTGTGTGTGTGTGTGTAAGTGTGTCCCGTGTATGAACAGCAGCCAGTCCTGCAACTCCTCCCAGCCGTCGTCGCCGCCGCGCTTCGTTGCGCGGAGGTACACGGCAAACACAGATGAGGAGGACGAAGAGACGCGGCCGCGCACGCGCTGGTCGAGCGATGACGGCCGTCCCCCACGGCTTGGCGGCGACGGTGCAGGTGGAATGCGACCTGGCCCTCCCTCCCTTCCCCCGCGTGTCCGCATGCGGCGGCTGAGCGAAGATGCCGTGATCACCGGCGGGTCGGAGAACACCTCCCCACTCTTTTTCAAGGACACCAACGCATTTGCGCTGAACAATAGCCGCGACGCTGACCCTCCGCAGCTGACGTACACTCCGGCACCGTCGTCCCGCATCTATCCACCGGGCCAAGCCGCCGCTACCCGAGCGGACCTGCCCACACCGAAGGCGGCTCCGCGGCAGGGGGAGAGGAATACCGTGAACCCGGAGGCCATGAGCGTTTTCGAGAGTCCCTCAGACTCGGCGATTGGCCTCTCACCGCCTGCGCTGAGCCTCGCCCCGTCGAGTGATGGCGCGGCCGCCGCCGCTTCCGTAATGGCCGCCATCGATGCCTGCACCCCGGTAAAGCGTTTTGACCGCTACGCGTCGCCGCTAAGCGGAGATGGCGAAGCGGCGGGGGAGCAGGAGACGCCGTGGCCGGCGCCGCCGCCGCTGGCGACGAGCCTTTGGACGGCGGACGTGCCTGTGGCGGAGGTGGTACGGCAACCCTCCCCACCAGCCGCGTCCACACGCGCGACTGCTCAGCCCTCTCCGCTGCCGCCGCCACCTCACCACTCAAATCGACACGAAGAACCACCGCAGAAACAGCAACAGCAACAGCAACAGCCGCAGCCGCCAGCGGCACGACTCACGGCAGCGAGTCGCATTAATCTTGCCTCACATGGCGGGTTGCCACCGCCAGCCCCGGCCGCTGCTACGCGAACGGCTCGCGGGCCGCATCACAACTATCGCTCCAGCACCACCCTCACCGCCACCACGGCAAGTGTGAGCACCAGCCACAGCAACACCAGCGTCTTGAGGTGCAGAGAGGCGCAGACCCCCGCCTCTGGCGAGGGCTTCAGCGCCACCTCCGCGATGGCGCAGCCCAGCGGGGCCACCACGCACGTCTTCGGCAGCTCTTCGCGCGGCGACCACGGCGGCAAGGACGATAACAAAACGGCGAACTCAAGCTTCTCCGCGCTGGCGTTGACGGAGCTGAGCACGAGCGCCTCCCCGCTGCCTCTCTCCGCCCAGCCTCTCTCCTCGCTGCCGCCGTTTAACCTGCCCACGCAGCCCTCAAGCCCGAAAAGCGGCCCGCCCCCGGCGCAGCATCTCGTGCTCGCCTCACCCACCACCACGACCACCATCGTGGCAGGAGAGAAGGAGGAGCGCACCCCCCTTTCGCTCTCCTCGTCAGGGGTGGTGATGTCCGCGTCGGGCTCGCTGGCGCAGGCGTCTACGCAAGCCGGCGACGTGGCGCGGCACACCACGGCGACCCACACCGACGGCACCGCCACCGCCACTATGGTCGCCGCTACGAAAGCAGCGGCGTCTTCGTCATCCTTTTTCTCCAACGCTTCTGGGACTGCGCTGAGGCCGCAGAAGACGATGGCGCACGTGGAGGCTTCCGTGCAAGGCAGCCCGACTGTCTCCGAGGCGTGGGAGGCGAAGGCACCACGCAGTCTTGACGCCCCGCAAGCCTCGCTGTCCACGTCCCCTGAGTACCAGCCCCTTTCACCAATGCACGGCAAGCGAGCGGCGAGCCGGCCAAGCGTCGTGGCGCACGCCGCCAATGCGGCGTCCTTTACGATCCAGAGCAACCCACTCGACAGCGCGCGTGCCACGACGACGATTCCAACGTCACTGCGCGAGGGCCGAGCCTCAACGCCGTCCCCGGTGCCGCGACGACCTCCCAGCCCCCACCTAACGGCGCCGCCCCCGCCGCCGCTTCCACCGCCCATGACAGTCTTTGACGCCCATGGACACCCGCCGTTCCGCCCTGACCTCGAGGCCAACGCACGCGCCGGTGGCGGGTCCACGTCATCGGGGACCGTGCACGCGGGTGGCTTTTTGCTGCAAGGGCGCGGGGCAGCAGGGCAGCTTTTTGCTGTCAAGTCGGCGGATGCTGGCGGCCCTCCTCCTCTGTCGTCACCGCCGCGGCCACCACCGCCTCCCGTGCCACCGCTGTGGCCGACCGCCACGGCGAGAAGCTCACCACCACGAGTGACGCTGCAGACGTACGTGCGACAGATGCCGTCGCCCTCCGCGCACTCCCGCAGCTTTACCTGCTGCCTCATTTTCATTGGGACAGCCTTCTGCCTCCTCCCTTTCTGCTGTTGTGTGTTGTTGCTGGGCCTGCACTACTGGGCCGTGACCTTGCAGGAGACGAACATTTATCCCAGCAAGGCCAGCAACAGCAGCAGCGGACGCGATCACGTAGGCACAATGCTGCGAACCAGCTTCACCCTCATGCTCGGTGTGGTGCTCTGTGCAGTTGTGATGGGAGTGTTCGGTGGGCTCACCGTGTACGCGCTGCTCTACCGCCAAGGCATTCGCCTCCAACGATGCGCTTTTGCACTGTGCGCCACGCTCTCACGCGGGCTCGTCGCGAAGGAGCAGGCAGCGTTGATGGTCTCCGTCGGCCAGGATAGCAACATCCAACACAATAACATTAACAACGGTGACACAAACGTCACTGCCACTGCTGGTGCGGCAGCTGCGGCTCAGATTGCAGCCGCGGAGGATGCGGCGGCGCAGGCGACGGCATTAGTCGACGCGGCCTACGAGGTGGCCGAGCGTGAGGCCGGGGCTGGCGGCGTGGCAGCCAGGCTGATGGCGACACCCGTGACCATCTTCCGCTGGCATCGCGAGGTGTTTGCGCTGCTAGAGGCGGTGGCGGCCCCGTTAGACACGGCCATGACGATGGCGCAGTTCACCAACGCCCCGCCTTTCCAGCGAACGTTTTCATCGCTGCGAGAGCAGACGGATCGGCCCTTCTTCCGCGCCAGCGTCCCTGCTGCCCGCGCAGGAGACGGCTGCGGTAAAGAAGGCGGTAGTGGGCTGCGACCGCGGCCCCTGCTTGGGGAGGGCGGCGGCAACGGCAAATTCAACGACGACGATGCGACGGGGCAGCGGGGGCGTGAGGCCGAGGAGGTTGTCCTCACCCGCCGCCCCCGTCACCCGGCGGATGAGAGTCGCCTGCACGACGTGGTCACCGTCGTGGTGTGCCGCTTTCGCATTCCACCTGCTCTCGTCGTGGGCGTGCAGTCCCTCAGCCGGGCCCAGTTAAAAGAGCTTGAGGGACTTGCCTTGGGCTTCCACGCATGCCTGCGCCGAGCCGCGCAAGGGCGTCAGGCGTCGTTGACGGAGTGCGGCATCGCCGAGGTGGTCTTCAGCATCAACACGGTGCTGCCCGTGCAGTCGCTGGTGGCCACGACCACTGCCGTGTCCTTGGCGCTGGCGGCGCAGCGCGAGCTCACGGCGTGGGCCCCGACCTATCACGCCCAGCGCGTGGAGTGGGGCGTGGCGGTGCACCGCTTCCGCGCTGTCCTGCGCTCTGCCCGCGGCGTCAACGGCCGCCTCACCCTCACCTTCGGCTCCCTCGAGTACGCCGTCGCGCGTGAGCTAGCCCAGCTGGCGGCGCGGTGCGGCTACGGCGTGCTCTGCCACGACGACTTCTACGCCGATGCGATGAGCGAGGGCCGCGGGTTGCCGGTGGACTACGTGATGGACCGCATGCAGCGCCTCTTCTTTGTTTACCAGCTGCACGACGAGGCGGTGCCGGAGGAGAGCAAGCGAGGGATGGCCGATGCCCTTGGGCTCATGCGCACCGGCCGGTACAACCTGGCGTGCAAGCTGCTGCGACTGTGGCGAACCCACGTGGAGGACGGCAAGCCATTCCCATCCGCCGCCGCGCATCTGCTGCACGTGGCGCACTTCCTCGCTGACGCGCTGAGCCACAGCGAGGGCAGCGGGTACGGCAACGGCGACTTCAACCTCTCCTCCACGCCCTCCGCTGCCGCGCTTATTCCTGGCTTTCCGGAGTGGGCTGCGAGGCAGCTGGCACACGGCTACGGCAGGCCACCACCGGTGTGGGAGGAAGGGGGTGTGGAGGCCGCTGCAGCGGCAACGTCGAGGTCGACCACCAACGCCGCCGCACCGCAGTGGAACAACTTGTCCTTCCCTCCGCCGTGGGAGGGGATAAATCGCGAGGCAGGGCCGCCGCGGCCAACCACAGCATCTGCAACAGCAGCGGCAACAGCCTCTGTGACGGGCTTTCCCACGGTCAACGCCACCGCCCGTAGCTTCAGTGGGTGGCCCACCGGCGCGACGGCGCGGGCGGAGCGTCACGGGTACGGCTTGCCTCCCCCTCTGCTTAGCGACGCCCGCGCCGCGCACACCCCACCGCCGCTGACACACACCGTGAGCAGCAGCAGGAACGGCGCACAGCAGCAGCAGCAGCAGCCTTCCATTCCCGCCTTCCACCACCACCAGCTGTGCACCTTCGCCACGCCGACCAGTGCCGCGCCGAACACGTCGCAGGAGCAGGCGGCCTTCTCAGCACCGCACGTCTACATGGAGGATGTACTATCGCCATCGCTGAACAGCGGCCACCGCGGCCTGCGCAGCCCACTGACGCTCGACTCCGCCTCACTACGAGTGGAGAGCGCGCTGCGGTCACCGGTGACTCCGCGCTCCGCCGTCGTCGCGGCACGCCGCAGCGTCCTCCTCGTCACGGGCGAAGCGCACGTGTCACTCCCGGCGGCCATTCAAGAGGCGGAGCGCACGTCGTCTGGCCTGCCTGCGCACAACAACAGCGGCAGCAGCAGCAGTGCAGCGCAGCCTCACCGCCACCAGCACCCGCACGCCCCTCTTGCGGTGCAGGGAAGCGGATTGGCAACAGCACCGGGCGGAACCACGATTGCCACCACCACTACCACTACCAGTCCAACCTCAAATCCGCTCAGCCCCACTACTGCGCTGAGTACGGCTGCATCGACCTGTGCATGCACGTCTGCCGCGGCTGCGAGTGCGGCAGCGGTGCCGCCCCACCGCGCTCACGTTGCCATGAACCCACTGAAACTGCCGCCGCCGGAGCTGATGCGAGCGCAGCGGGCGTCGGTCGTCACGCCCGCCGCGCAGCTCCAACGCGGGCCCTCCATCCTTCTCTCCCCGGGCAGCGCTGTCACGGAGGAGGAGATGAACGAGTTCCAGGCCGTCCTCTCCGCGCGCAGCAACGGCGGGTCGCGGCACCGGGTGCGGCGCAAGAACAGCACCGACAGCCGGCGCAGCCGTTCACGCAACCGCAGCTGCTCTTTCCTCTTCGATGACGATTCCGGCATGAACGAGTTCGTCCCCAGCGCAGAGTCGACCACCCTCGTTGCCGCGGTGGCGAGCGCGGCCGCGGCAGCTGCGGCAGGTGCGGCCGGCACGACGACGGCGACAACAAATGCTGCCGCCACCCCACACCGACGCAAGTCGCCGGACTACATGCGGATAGTGGCGGATGGCGCCAACGGGCTGCCGACGTCGCCGCGCTCGGCGCAGTCGCTGACGCTCTCCGCCGGCACCCACCACCGCAGCGCACCGTTTGCAGCGAAGATGCCACTCTTCAGCGAGAGCGCAGCCACCCTGCCAGGCGTTGAGCACGAGGAGGAGGGCAGCGAGACGGAGAGCACCACCGTGGCTGACGCCGATTTCCCCAGCCTCGCCGAGGTGTCGCATGAGCGGTCGATGACGTCGGTGATGCAGCGCTCGCGGTCGATGATGTCGACGCGCGCGACGCGGGCTGCGGCTGTGGTCTGCTCCCGTACGCGTTGCATCTTCTGCGATCGCACGAACACCACGCAAGTCTTCCAAGGCTTCCACCCGCACGGCTACCTCGTGGCGATCAAACGTGTGGTGAAGTCGGCGCCGAGGCAGCTGCAGCTGCAGCGCAACGAGATCCACCTCCTGCACCGCCTGAGCAACCCGAACATCGTCCACTTCATCGGCGACTGGGAGGACGACGCAGCGCTCTACATGGCGATGGAGTACGCCTGTGACACGCTGACCTCCATCCTCGGCAAGTTCACCCGCCTCCTCCCTGGCGTGGTGCGCCACTACGTCCGAGGCGTGCTGCGCGCCCTCGACTATCTGCACGACCGCAAAGGCGTTGTGCACCGCGATGTGTCGCCGAACAACATCATCATCACCAACGCCTCGGACAGCAGCGAGGCGAAGCTGATCGACTTTGGTCAGTCCATGCAGCTCCCCCAACACCCGCGTAGCAGCGCTTCAGTAAGTCCGGTGACAATGACGGTGTCGGGACGCGCCTCCAATCACCCCCTGCCGGAGAGCCACTCCATGCGCAGTCCGGACTCCGCCCACACTGCTGCCGCGGTTGCTGGTGGTGGTGATGATGGTAACGGTGCTCCGTCTGCATTACCACCACCACCACCACCGCAGCATGCAACGGTCGTCGGCACACCTCCCTTCATGTCTCCGCAGGCGTGCCAGGGCATGGTGCACCCGGCCAACGACATCTGGAGTGTCGGCGTTATCATGTACCTCTGCCTGACAGGGGAGTACCCCTACCCGCCTGGGGCCGCTGACGACGCGGAGGAGTTCATTGCGAATGTGGGCTGCGACCGACTGACGCCACTGTTGACGGCGCTGGGCGACAAGCCTTCGAAGGAGCGCGACTTTATTGAGCAGTGTCTGACTTTGGACTACACAAAGCGGCCCTCGGCTGCAGCGCTCCTCAAGGATCCTTTTATGATCTTGTAACTCTAATCTAATCAATTTATTATTATTTCCCTTTTTGTTTTCGCAAAAATTGTTTCCGTTCTTTTCAATTGTTTTCGGTGTGTTTTGTTTTATTTTTGATCGCAATACATACATGTAAGGACATTCAGAAGTTAAAGAAAACAAAATATCACAATGAACAGAGACGTGAAAATTCATGATCGCCAGGCTGTAACGTCTTCTGCTCGCCATTTGGGTAATACGTTGTGCTTCGAAAGCTAACATACTTCATTTTCTTTCACTAGGAGTTTTCATTGCACAAGTTGAACTTTCTTCAGTCTGGCAACTGAGTTGGAACTTAGACTGGTTGCTTGACCTTCTGAACGACTACAGACATTCTAATGAATTCATTTTCTTCTTGTCTCAAACTCAATTTTTCTTGACCTTCTCTCTGACCTCCGCAATGCCTGGCAATCTAAATTTCACACCTGCTGCTACCTTAAAATTCTCATTCTACTCGTGCAATCATCGCTTGGCTCTCTCTTTCTCCTCTTGCAGATTTACCACATCTATCTTAGTACCCAAATACTATTGCGAAGCGAAGAAAACAACACAATTTTTCCCAGTATTCCTCCCTTGAGCTGCAGATTTGAAAGCTATTTTTCTCCCTCTGCCCTCCTCAGTGCCCCTCTTATCGCTTCACTTTTACTTTCGCCTTTTTTTCCTTTCACTTCGAAGCAGAGCTTGACAAATATTACACGAGAACGCAAATTCAGTTCTGATTTATCCGCAAACAGGGTTGATCCAGTGGCATTTTTCTCACTCGCTTCCACGTTTTACTTCCATTACTCTTGTTATTACTATTATTATTTTTAAGCCCTAATTTGCTTTTTTTTTTCGCCAAATGAGCTCCATGAAGCCTTGGTTTTTGCGCGGTAAGGTGATTCACGGCTTTGGCCGCGGCGGCACGCAGCTTGGCTACCCCACCGCCAACATTGAGCTCAACGATGCCGCCGTGGAGTTCTTGAAGCCGTTTGATAATCAGGTGCTGTGGGGCTGGGGCTGCGTCGAGGCGGCGACCGCTGCGACACACCCTGACGAGACATTGCGGAATGCCACGCCGGCGGCACTGGGTCCTTTTCCTTTTGCCATGTCAGTGGGCAACAACCCCCAGTTTCAGAACGTGGCCATCAGCGCGGAGGTGTACTTTCTGAACAAGTTTCCTGCCGACTTTTACGACTGCAACGTCCGCATCATTACGCTGGAAAAGGTTCGCATGCAGGCCGCCTTCACCACGCTGGATGACCTGATCAAGACCATCGATGGCGACTGCACGTTTACGAAGGAGCACCTGAAGCTGCCAGAGTGGGCACCGTACGAGCACCACAAGATGGTCTCGCCGACTGCGACGCCAGCGGAGCTTGGGCTGCCCGAGAGCATTCCGGCATTCGGCTTCCTCGACGCATAGTTCTGGGTACTTCTTTGCCGCTACTCCGCTTCCCCGTGAGTCTGTGTGTTGCTCTTGCACACCTCTTCCTGTTCTCTTATCAATTTTTTCAATTTGTTTACTTCTATTCTTCTCCCCCTTTCCTTGTCGTTTCACACCCTTATACAAAACAGGACATCGTACGGGGACCGGCAGCGCTGCGTGCACGACGCGAGTGAGACTGTTGAGGTGAGTGGTGGGTTTGGACATCTTCTCCTATTATCATTTAGCTATTTTTGCTTTTTACCCTTTTAATTCTATTTTGTAATGATAAAGCACCTTCTACGTTGGCTCAATTGCAGCATGCAAAACGAGGTTTTTTTGTGAAGCGGTGTTTCCTCTTTTTGCTTGCTGGATCAGCTGCAGCTTCATGATTGTAGCTGACGTGATCAAAAAGGAGTCACATAAAACACAAAAAAACGCCACCAAGAACTGAACAAACAAAATTGTAAACGAAAAAAAATAAAAGATTGTCTTCTTTTCCGTTGTGTGTGAGCTTCAGCTTACAATCATGGAGAGGCTCGAGTGCACGGTTACTTTAATTGACATCTCCAATGAACTCTAGGAATTCATTTAGAAGTTGCAAGTGGCTTTCAATTACATTAGCGGCTCTGCGTTTGAAGTCAAGTTAATGTTTGCTTTTATAGGTGGCGAAGGAAGCTTGTCGTTGGATGTAAATGGGTGGTTTTATTTCTGCTAGCTATCCTTTTTATTTTTATTTTCCTTTTCTCTCTTGTTGAGCATATCTTTTCATCGTTATTTATTTTGTTTGACAAGGCAACTTTTTTTGATTTCACACAGAAAACGTTACAGACAGACGCACAAAGTGCTTAAAACGTCAGCATAGCTCGAACATACTTCTTCCCTTGATCTCTCTTCATTCTTCTCTTTCTCCTCGTGAATGAAAGATGTATCGCTCATGGGGTGAGTTCAATCGGTGTGCCACCGATGTTTTCCACCTATTCGCAGAGCCGATCTCAGACAAGCAACACATTAGTGTAACTTGTTCACCTTCCCAAGGTTCTTCGCATGTGCAGGAGAAGAATGCCGCGGGTGTCGGGTTGAGCTACGTCGGTCTAGAGTGTGCTTTTTACGTGCTGTTTGGCCGCTACCCTGCTCCGGCACTTCTTACCACTTGTTTCCCCTCCAGCTTGAGGCCGCTCTCGCCAAGCAAGCATTCGTCACAGGTGCAACAAGCTTGTATGAAAAGAAATAAGGTAATTTGTCTCAATGAATATCTGCGCTTTATCACGGTTTGCGCCGAGGAGGAAGGGTCAGACTTCGTGATCAACACCGTCGATGCGCGAGGGGCCAAAGAGAACGAGCTAACAGACGAATATACCACCCTTGCAAAGCATCGTGACGGTGCAAAGGCTTTTGAGCTACAAAGTTGGCGCCAGTTTGAGAGTGTTGCAGGACCGAAAGGTTACATAGCGCGTGACGATCTGCTCCACATTCCCCTTCACCACCCATTCGAGGACGTGACCGCGCTCTTGACGGCGTCACCAGCCGCACACGCATCGCCTACTTCTCCGTCAACGCAAAAGCAGCTCTCCACACCCACGACGTTTTCAGAGTCGTCTCGCCGCCAGACAGCGCTGCTGCAGCATGTCTTCTGGGTACTAGACAGCAACTCTGATGGAAAGGTCCAATTTGACGATGTCAAACCCTATTTGCTGGAAAGTTAGTAGAGCCGTTGACGTCTTTATATGTGTTGTGTTAATAGAAGATACAAGCTACATTTTAACGTTTTTTTTTTGCCTTAGAGCTTTTAAAACATAGAGCCAATTATGGTGAAAAAAAATTGAATAAAAAGTTGAAAACTAATAAAATAGAATACAGCTAAAGCGTTTTGATGCAAATAGGCAATACAGCAATTTTTTTTTGGACCTTATATCACAATTCATTCTATGTTCAGATTTGCAAAGGGGAGGGCATGTTAAAATGTCATTCACTTGATTTTGATAATTCCGCTCGCAATGATCTCTCCTGTTTTTCAGTGTGCTGTTGCACAGCATCCAAACTACTCATATATATCTCCTGTAGTCAGTGCAGAGTATTGCGGGCTCAAGATTCGGTTCTTGTTGTGTTTTCTACCCGTCTTTCACATCAAAGATTGTCGTCAATGAAAGAGAACGGCAACTTTTGACGTTCAATCAAACCGCATTGAGAAATCATTGTACTCAGTCCGTCACTCGCAGATGCCGACGCAGGGCACGCAGGTGTATTGGCACAACTTACCTGAAAAGCAGCCGCCGTGGCGCAACGCGGCGGAACTCCGCACCATAATCCAGGAGAGTCAACAAGCTGCCACGGCGGCCACGCTACCAAATCAATGGAACAGCGGAGCCCCACAGCGCAGAAAGAAAGTCCACTTTTTGACGAAAGAGAAGAAGGAACGGCTAGCCGCCGTCCGTCAGCGGGCGGCCATGCTGACGGCGCTGGAGAAGCCGAGCATCAGCCAGCGCGTTGTGCCAGAGCCGCACGCGACACCACTGCAGATTGTTAACCTTATCATGACGCACCTCGGCCAGCCTCTCGTGTCCACGGCGGAGGCGGACGCTGCGGTGGACAGGGTGATCTCGCACTACAGTGTCCTCACTCAGCAGTCCCAGTCCCAACGTGGGCTGGCCGGTGCCTCGCAGCAGGAGGCGCAGGCAGGCAGCAGACGTCGTAGTGGCGGCACCACGCGTCGCTACGACCCCGTATCGCATGCGACGGCCTCCGTGCTATCGCAGTCGCAATCCGTCGACCTTCTTGGCAGCTCGCAGCCTACTTCAGTCGTGAGTGCGTCACAGTTGGGCGCGTCAAGCAGCTCGCAACCTGCCGCACCGCTGCAGCGGCGAGGAACAGGGCTGGTGACGGACATGCAAGACTCCCTCATCTTGAATGTGATGGAGGAGCTGTGCAACAACAGCATTGGCGGCAACAGTGGCAGCGCATTTAATAGTCCTAACATGCGCAATAACGATGGGCGTCGCACGCTGCGCTTTAAGCGCCTCACGCGTGCTGATTTTAGCAGCATGAAGTACCAGGTCACCTCCCTTGACGCCGTGCCGCACCGCCGCGTTGTGCTCCTCGCCGACCGCAGAGATCCGTACTTTGTGGTGTTGTTTGGCGTCGAGCGTGGTCGCAAGCCGGAGCCCTACGTGGAGGCGATGCTGAAGATGGACGGGCGCACACCCGAAGAGCTGGAGCGGTACCGACGAACGGAGCAGCCCTTCACGCAGGTGTTTTGTGTGGCACCGGCCCCGGTGCCGTGGCGGCGTGTGTGGAGGAGCATCTCCATCTCCACCTACCGTAACGAGTTTGCGGTGGCCATCATTGAAGTGGACTACAGCAACCGCAACGCTAGCGAGGCTGCAGGAGAGAGTGAGAGCGGCAGCGCGGCGGTGTCGAGTGACGAGGAGGGCGAGATGCGGGACACACGAAACGTAGGAGGTGCGGAGAGGAGCAAGAGAGGACGCGTCTCTTTTGCAGAACGTACCGCAGACGAGGTGCGTGCTTTGTCAGCTTTCAAAGTGTCTGCTAAAGGGTTCGAGGCACACAAGCGACCCCGGCACACGGAAGATCTTCTCGGCGCCTGTGATAGCGACGAAAGCGACAACAGCAGCGAGGAGGACGTGCTACAGCCAGGTTTGTCTCACGTTGCAAAAGACACGAGTGACCGTGCCTCGATGGAGCGAAAGTGGATCAAGGACGCACCCATGTTCGACGGGCACCTGCCAGCGGTTCCACCCGCATTTGGAGATGACAACCCAATTCGCGACGTGAGTGATTATGGTGGTCGCGCAGGCGAGCTGGACCCGCTGCAGCGCCTACCACGCACCGACGCCCGGGACCGCATGGCGAACGCGAAGCAACGCGTGTGGTACCGACGGTTGCTGTCGCCCGCGAAGGCGGCTGAAGTGATGGAGCGGCTTCGCTCAATGCACCACGAAGATTTGGAATGACGGGGATGTTGTGCCTTGCGTCTTTTTTTTTTTACGTCATCAGTGGTGTGACTTCTGCTGCTAACATCGTTTCTT
>MDUD01008323.1:0-13594 GCA_002216565.1 Crithidia mellificae | reverse complement strand
TCATCAACATACGCAAGCTTTGGTTTTGCACGCTTGCCCTGGTTGCATCAATCTTCACAGTGTTTTTTGTTGTCACCGTAGTCAATATCGTTACAGACCACAATTAATTGTGCGTCTGTGAGTTTCTCTCCTCGGCCCTCCCCCTTTTTTGATCGTTCTGCAAAACAATCTGCTTTTCTTTGCTATAAATTTTTACGTTGAGGTCGCTCAGAAGAAAAAGTGAACTGATGAACTCTTTTTTGTTAATGCTGAGCAGCTGTTTGTATCGCTCATTTCACCTTTTTCCTGTACCTCCATAGAGGTCAGTTTGCTATCCCCAAAAAAAAAAAATTACAAAGTTTGTCAGGAAAGCCCATAATGAATAGCAAGCAACCGCTGAAGCTTATTTTTTTTGTCTTCAAGTAGCATGTAGTACTGTCGCGAGATTTTAAATTTCATTCTGTCTGAAGCGCTCCTAACTCTAAGCCCGCAGCTAGAATGTTTTAATTCACTTTCTTTTCTTCCTTCACTTCTTTCTCACTACACTCGCGTATCGTGATTTATTCTCTCCCTTTATTTTTGCTGTTCTGATCACCATTTACTTTGCCTCACTTATTAAGATTATACACCATACGCTCCACGTTTTTCTACAAAATATAGGGTTTTTTTTTAATAACAACTCAGCTGTAAAAGCCATTACTTTTTGTTTCTCTGGCATTGGTCTGGTTGTCAAATGCGAACGTGATTTGCGTTTGCACGATTAATATACTTTCAACATCCGACATCAATCTGATTGAATAGAAAATAAGATCAAAAATCTTTTTTTTTTTTGACATGGCGGACAAGTACCAACAGTTGATGAAACTGATCGTTATCGGTGACAGCGGCACAGGCAAATCATGCTTGCTGCACCGCTTCATCGAAGACACATTTTCCGAGGATCAAACTCAGACCATAGGCATCGAGTACGGTGCCAAAATCATAGACCTCGGCGGCGCAAAAGTGAAGCTTCAGATTTGGGATACAGCAGGTCAAGAGCGCTACAAGTCGGTTACACGAAGCTATTATCGAGGCGCGATGGGATGTCTCATTGTGTACGACGTCAACAACCGGAGCTCGTACGAAAGTGTTCCACAATGGCTAAGCGATGCAAGGCAACTGGCAGGTAACGACGTTGTAGTGATGCTGATCGGTAACAAAATTGACCTAGCAAAAGCGAACAACACTCGCGCTGTTCAGCACAACGAGGCGTCTTTATACGCCCAACAGAACGGTCTTCTTCACTTTGAAACCTCCGCTGCCACCGGAGAGTTTGTTACGGAAGCGTTTTTGAGAGTAGCCAAAACGGCAGTCTCGTCAGCTATAGTTTCTGAAGCGCAGAACGCCGTTCCGCTGGACCAGAATGTCGAGGCGACCAACTCGTTGCTTTCTTCATGTGCGTGTTGAAACAAACGTGAATATTTAGGTAGAAGTGTTCAATCCAATTTTGTTACCAGTCCTGGCCCCGCGCGTACGTTGCTGCTTCTTTCTTTCTTTTGTCTTTTCAATTTACTTTACTTTCATACAATTATTCACTCTCTTTTTTCGTGACGATCATTACTGAATTGCTTTCTTTTTGCCGTAATATTTTCAAGGTTGTCTGGCGATTTTCTCTTTTCTGACAAAGTCTCGCCTTGTAAGTTCACCACTTGACAATGCATATTATTTTTGTAGTCGACTTGTTCTGAACCTTTGTATATAAAATTTTTGCTTTTGCCTTTTTTTGTTCGCCTTTTTTTTTCTGTTTCTTTCTCTTGCTATTTTCGGTAACAGTTGTTGTATAGTTTCTTTTAGTCCCTGCGTCACTGTTCGTATTTTACCTCTCCGTTGCGCAGCGGAGCGCACAACGCAAATTGATTTCTGTGATTAACACGCTGAGATGCTCAACTTGGGGAGTGCCGAGAATACTTAAAGGGGAAATAATGCATTCACCGTGGAAATATTGAACTTTGCGGCACAAGGAAGGCCAAAGATAAATATTGCACGGTGCCACCTGATGTTTTAAGAATAAGCAGATGACGTCTGCTTTCCCCTCCTTCTGCCTTATCGGGAGAGCTTGAGAGGAGCAAATATGTCGCATACGTGGTTTGTTATTTCATTTAATGGGAAAAAAGCACAGCGGAAAAATCAATGTCGTTAAAAGGAAAAAAAAACTTCAACAGTTTGTTTGAGGCAGTCTGCGACTCTTGTACTCTAATTATCCAGTCCTTCTCTCTGTCTTTTTTTTTTCTTTTCACTAGAGGCGTATTCCTTCTTGATTAATTTTCCCAATCTCAAATCATAAGCGGTCAACAACGACGAAAAGCGGAGACTCAGCATCTTCACTTCTGTGTGCATCGAGGTCTTTTCTGCTCAGCCGCTACGTCGACAAATTAACAGTGCGTATTCAAAAACCACATTTTTTTTTCTAGAACTTTCCTAGCCATTTTTCTTTTTAGAAGCTTGACTACTCCGTCCTATGCCTTCAAAATCCTTAAAAGGCCGACCGCAGCCGCAACGCGATGCGCGCAAAGCCACAATTGAAAAACTGGTTGAGCGTGTTTTTATAAGAAAACCACGGACGTTCAGCTTCTCTCATCGATCTACTGGGAGCCTGCGGCATCCTTACACACAACTCATCTATGAGGCTTCGTACGGGGCGAGTGCACGGAGTGACCGGCTGACCTATATTTTAGAAGCTTTCCTAGACGCAAAGAAGGAGAAAGAGCATTGGCAGCGCGTTGAGCGCATTTTTGACTCAAAACTTGCCGATGCGCACATGGAAAAAATGAAGCTCGATCTTCTGTTCTCGGCGGATCTTTTACAGTGCTTCGAAGTTCTATGGTCGCGCATTGGCGGAGTCAGTGGCGGTTTCTTGAGCGAAGAAGCTTACAGGCAATTTCAGCAACAACTGTATTCGACCCTTTTGGACATTAACGACATTGCTCTTGTCCCTGCGACCATGCAATTTATTCAGGAGGATATGCATAGTGACTGTCAGAGCGACGCCGGTTTAGATTTTGCCGGCTTCGCTTCTTCCATGCTTGAGTTGGCAGACAATTGGACTCCGACGCGTAATGTGTCCGATTACATTGCCTTCATGCGCCGAATCACCGAAGCTTTTGCAGAGGTGCCTCACTCCCCGACCGCGACTGCACAAGACGCAGAGTTCACTCTCAACCAGGACACATTTTTTCGTGGCGGTGTCATCTGTCCAGTAGAAGCAGATGGGGCAACCTTGTATAAGCCGATCACGCTCTAGTTTTGCTTTCCGGTTACTCTCTACTTAATAGCGTCACGGCTCCCTCTGGTCCACCGAAGGGAATGAACGATGTTGTGCATCACAAGGTTCACAAGCTATTTTCTTTTTATCGAACAGAGAATACTCTATTCGCGCTAATAAGGCACTTTTTTTTCCCTTTTCTTTTACTGCTGTGCGTTACCATGTGTGTGATACTCTCTTCACTCTTCGCGTCTATGTAAATTATGTCTTATACTTGAATTTCTGATTTATGTCAGCGTCGGTCTGTAATCCGGACCTTTTTTTTTCTTTTCTCGTCGCACCTGAGAAAGAAACGAAAGGGTACACCAGACCAGAAAAGCTGTTGCAAAATTACTCAAAAAAAAAATAACTACTAACGTTCAATCAACGTCTTTTTTCCCCCTTTTTATCAGGAACAAAATTGGATGCTAATGAGCCGTTTAACAACCTTCTGAATATTTTCTCAAGAAGCATGCACATAAAAAATAAAAATAAAAATAGTTTTAGCTCGAAACAATCAAAAGAAAATCCTACTTTGCCTATGTACACCTCTAAATGACATTGTTGTCACGTTCAAAAAGAAAAAAAAAGATCCTTTGCTGCATCCAACAAGGTGACGCTTTTCCGACTTGAGCGAGAAGCGGTTTCATTTTCTTGCGAGGCTGATTCAAAGGTTAAGAATATGCTTTAATCTAAAATTTGCACTCTTCTTTACCCGTTCTCCCCTCTAAAGTTGCCTTTTGCTGTCGACGAGTGTTGCTGCACCCCTCTTAGATCACGAGAAACTGTTCCTTGCTGCCGTGAATTTTGGAGCTGCGTGTGTTCTATCTTCTAGCAGTGGAAGCATTACACAGAATTCTTTTTCTCTTTCCTATATTCTGATCACTTGAATTTGCACAAGTGCGATTCAGCGGCGGGTAATTATAGCTTTAGCGTCCAGTTCAAAAACCTTCAAGTAGTTCTATTCGCCTCTTGTTGACAGATGTCGACGATTCCACCAAAGCCGCACTCCAAGAGCCGGTTGGAGCAGCAAGAGCTACAGCACCTGTACGTCCGCCACTCTCCCCTTGAGGTCGCTGCCGTTTTCTTTATTATAGCAATCGTTTCTATTCCGCTTGGCATCGTTGCGATTGTGTGCGGCGACCGAACGAGACACGTAACCTACCGCTACGACAACATAAACAACTACAAGTTCGAAATGGGCGATGCAGGAGTGCACGCGGTAGATTTCAACTTTAACGGCACCTCGTATTCGACGGGCGCGGTGGCGCGGGTGAATTTCACGCTCAATCACAGCCTTACAGCCCCTATTTACATCGAGTACGTCTTGGACCCCTTCTACCAAAATTATCGCTGGTTCGCCGCATCGGTGGACACTTCACAGCTGCGCGGTGGCACGAGTGACATGACAAAGTACTGCCACCCGTATCGCTACCCTGGCGAAAACACCGGCGAGAGTGTCAGCGGCTACTACAGTCCATGCGGCGCCTTTCCGTGGTCTATGTACAATGATAGTATCGCGCTATACAAGAGTGACGCAACGTTGATCTGTGACGGCGGTAAGTTCGACTTGAACGGTACGAGCCAAATTGCAAACAATCACTGCCGGAAGAAAGGGATTGCATTGAAGGAAGATGTGAAGAGTAGTTTTAAGGCGCCTAAGAGCATCTCTGGCCATGGTCCAATGTGGAAATCAGGCGGCGACGCGTCGGCTACCGATCCGTACCAACAAGCTGGCTACTATTACCGCGAACCTGGGCATAAGATCCCATCTGCGCTCGATGAGGACCTTATGGTGTGGTTGAACATGGCGTTCATAAAGAAGGTGACGAAAACCTACCGCATTATTGAAACCGACCTCCCTGCTGGTGAATACTACTTTGAGATCCTAGAGCAGTTTGCCACGGCACCCATTAATGGCCGCAAGTATGTGCGACTGACGACGAGGTCCTGGATTGGCGAAAACAACCACGTTCTCGGTATCCTTCTAATTGTCGTTGGCGGCGTTGGGTTTGTGATGGGCCTTGCTTTACTCATTCTTCAGTGTTTTGTGGCCGCTAAGTAACGGACTTCAAACACGCTGAATGTCCGGATTCTGCCATAGTTTCTAGAGCACTTTTTCTGGTAGAATTCTTTCATTTTCTTTTATACAATTTCTGCTTTTTATCTTGCACAACTCTATTGTTTTTGCTTCGTTTTCGTTGTTCTACATTTGCCTGCTTTAGTTGCTTTGTCCATTCGCGAAGGCGTCTCACAGAGTCTTTTCTTTTGTGATCGTTTACTCTTTCTTCGTGTATTTCTATATTAAACTATTTGGATGAAGATTGTGTTTGCACCATTTAAATTTGAGACTTCTCTGATTTTCTGTATGCACACAGACACAGAAAAATAATACAACAAGATATCGTCCTTGGTTCCCATTTTTCTTTCGTCACTTTTGGCTTTTCATTTTTTCGAGACAAAAACTAGTGAGATCAAGCTTCGATGTTAAAGAGAAACACTTCTAAGAGAAGCTTTGGCCGAACTAAACTTGCTCTCTTATTGCTATTGACCTTGCAACGCAATGCAACTCTTCCTTTTGTAACACACACCGCTGCTCGGTCTCCTTTTCAAAAGAGCTGCATGGCGTGTTAGAGTCGTAGCTTTATTCTCATTTTTTTCCCCCCTTTTTACCCTCTTGTTTCGTAACCCTTAATTTGATTTGACATCAATGCACTACCTTTGTTGCCTTCTTCAGATTTCCATACTCTCATCAAACGCACTATTTTCACAATAGCTTTCCGGGCTCTATTCTATTAGCCTTCCCTTTTTTTTTCACCCCTCGTTTCAATTTTAAACTTCAATTTTTTCCACCAAAGATGTCGTGGCAGGCATACGTTGATGACAGCCTCATCGGCAGCGGCAACATGCACAGCGCCGCTATTATCGGCACCGCCGACGGAAGCTACTGGGCGTACGGCGGCACGTACATTCCGCAGCCGGAGGAGGTGAAGCACATCCAGAAGTGCCTGAACGACTTCACGCTGGTGCAGTCTTCTGGCGTCACGATCTACGGCGTTAAGTTTTTTGGGCTGCAGTGCGGCTCTGATGGGGACAGCAAGTACATCTTCTTCAAGAAGGGCGCTGCTGGTGGATGCATCTACACCACCAAGCAGGCCTTCATCGTTGCGGTGTACGGCAACCCTGGCGACGCGTCGTCCCTCACGCAGGACCTCAAGAAGAACTCTGCGCACGCCGCCACGGTCAACCCCGCCGACTGCAACACCACCGTGAAGCGCATTGCCGACTATCTTATCAAGCTGGGCTACTAACGAGACAAGCTGAGAGAGCTGTACTTTTTGGAGGTGTAGAAGCTCACGCCTTTATTCCCATCTTTCACTTTCTTGTTTGTACGTCGCGTTTTTCCCGTTCCTGGCTTTGATTGTCTTTCCACTGTATCTTTCTCTCCAGTGCTTTTCTTTCTTCTCTTTTCCTTTTTTTAAATATTTTTTTCTCTTTTTCTAAATCTCAGCCGTACACCAAAGCTCCCTTCATCTCCCTTCGATTCAGTTGTGTGGCTTTTTCTTTCTTTTTGGGTGATCGTTTTGTTCTGACTTGCTGAGCCAAAACTGTTGCAGTGTATTCTTTGCAGTTGTGACAAGAGCGACAAAGCTAGCGATGAAATTGAAGCGTACACCAGCGAGAAAGTTGCTCCGTAGGTGAATTCAATGAAGGACGAGGGACTGTGGCAGGCACTTCGACTGCGCAGAGCGACGCACAATCGATCGATATAGTGTTCATATCCGATTTGTTTCTCATTTCGTATTCCTGTTCTAATTGCTGCCTTCCGTTCTTTAGCGGAAACGTCAGAAAAAGAGTCTTATTGGACAGCTGTTAATCTTTTTACTTTGYGTCTTTGACCATGCGCCTCTTCCTTTGGCGCTTGCTGCTGCCTTTGTGCCTGTGTATGTGGGATGCAGTGTTTACGCAAGCGCTGTCCGACACCCAAACAGAGCATTGAACGCCCTTAAAGTTGCCTTGGCGCGTCGCATTTGCGTCTTCTAGGCAGAGCGCAACTGATGTTTTAGCTTTCGCACAGATAATTCAGATTTAGCTGAGGTCAACTTACGAAGCCTTTTTCTTTTGTAACGGCAGCATTCATGTGTATTGTTGCCTACGTTTTATGTGCGTGTCTGTGTGCGTTGGTGCGAGCTAATGATGCTGACCAGCCTTGAGTAAATTTGCTGGTCCCTTTTGATTTGATCAAATTTCTTTTTTTGTTTTTGTGCTTATCGTCCACAGTAGCCCAGTTCTCGCACCGAGCAGACACGTTCTTCTTTTTTTTTTTTGTTAGGCGAAAGAGGAAAAGTCTGAGAGATGAAAGAAACAAACTCCAGATCACGCAAAGCGAGAGTTTGCATAGAAAAGAAATCAATGGTATTTTTCTTCTTAGAGGTAGAAGACAGTCCAAAAGAGGAACTGAAAACGTTCAATGCAAAAAAAAAGAAATATCGTGTATAGTACTGAGGGAGGACACGTGGGTTTCGGCTCAGTATCGCTGCCGCGTTGCGAGATGAGGCTTTGCATCGGTGTTGCAGAGGCGTGCGGGACTGTAGGTATGACGCGCTTTTAAAGTGATTCAGAATGCTGGCATGCACTGGGTATATTTGTCAAATCGACGTCTGTTGTATTGTTAGACACTACGCGTCTGATGAGGATGTTGGGCACGAAGCCCGCTCGTACAAAGTCAGGATTAAGCGCAGCTCGTTTGTTGGTCAGTTTTTTTTTTTGTTTTTCTATTGAAAACAACCTCTCTTCCCCCCTTCAAGTTCTCTTTCTGTCCACTCTACCTCTTCTTCTTTTTCTTTTGTTCCTTTATTTACTCTCTCTACCACTTTTCAATGAGGCGGTTGCCAGTTCTCACGGAATACATAATTAGCGCAATCTATTTTCACGTGCCGTTACACCTTTCTCTCTTCTCACTTCGCTACACCCCCTGAACTCTGCTGTTCTTTGAGCCGCTCCTCTTGATCTTTTCTTCTTTCCCTCTTCCGCAGCTATTCAACAAAAGAGGCATTTCTAAAAGTAAGAAGTTACACGCAGTGTCGCTTTTGAACCCCTCTTTTTGTTTCTTCTAGTTGCAAAGCAATGTTCTCTAGTCCAGTGCCGATGGTGCCGATGGGTGCGCCGTACCCAGCTGTGCCGCCGCACAACTGCTATCACAACGTAGTGTGCTCGTGTGGGGCCGTTGTTTGCACTCAGTGCGCGCGTGTCTGCACGGCTTGCGACCGTCCAGTCTGCGCGCGGTGCTTGCCCATGAACATGCTGCACTGCAAGAGCTGCTGCATAGCGTTTTTCCGAAACCGCCGGTATAACCTCTAGGGGGTTGTCTGCACGCAAATATGAGGGCCGCGCTACTACTATGTTTTCCTTTCTGCTTTTTAAAATTCTTCTTATTTTCTGTTTTTTTTCTTTTTGGCTTGGGTGCCTTTCATATTGATTGACTATCCAATCTGTTTATTCTTTTAGCTCCATTTCGTATGTTTCTATCATTCTTTCAAGAGATTTAAGCTATCTGCTTTGCATTCTTCTGTGCCGCGGGCAGTCTTGCAATAATCCGCTTTTGCTTTCAGCCGTCATTTTTTTTTCCCACCTCTTTCTGATACCCTGATAAAGGTTGCATTACTGGTTTGCTTACTTTTTCTTCCGTGGCACAAGAGAACCCGCCCACTCGCTTTCAGCGACATCAAAAGATAACGCACAATAAATAATAACAACAACGGAATTCAACCAGATTTTATTGATTGCCCAAAGACTTTAAAGAGGTCTGTACGGGATGGATGCTAGAAGTTGTACGCAACGCAACACCCTGCGTTGGGGTTGCGCGTCACTTTCTTGTGATGTACGCTGGTGGCAAGGTACACGCAGCGGACGAGAAAAGGTTGGGAACGACAACAACAGAATATGCAGATGCCACAAAAAAGTCACCTCAACTACTTTTGATTCCCTTTGCGACTTATTGCGCAACCGGCTCAAAACGAGGTCTGTTCATCGTTAACCTTCATCCCTACTAGTCATCTCAATTGATTTCTTGTAATTTTAATCTTGTCGCCAAATCCGTTTACGCCACGCAGTAGCAGCAGAAGAAAGGCGCGCCATTTCCTCTTGTTGTCGTTTCCTTGAAAAACGGAAGCATTGGCACACACCAGCGAGTAAAACAATACTGCTTGTTTAAAGCTGCATTCCCCAAACAAATAAAGGAGAAAAAAAATCTGCACAGCTTTTTTTTTTCTGGCAGCTTCGTTTACCAGAAAAAAAATTGAGGTCGCGCCTGTTTCAAAAATTAGGTTCTTGCCCATCTTGTGTTCTTTTCAAGGACTTGGAAGACTTGCTCTTGTCACCTCTTTTCTTTTTCACTTTCAAAACTAACGTTTTAGTTCTCCACAAAATGCTGGTACGCAAGGTTACGCGGTGCATTTTGCCCGTTGTCAAGGCAACCAGCTACACCTGCTCGCCGCTTTTTGAGCGTGGTAACGCGCCGGTGGTGCCCACGTCGATTTTGCCACCGCAGAACAAGTCGATGCCCACCCCGCTGCTGGACCCGGAGCGGCTGCAGGAGCTCAGCTGCGGCACCGGGCAGCCTGCCCAGCGCGGCCGGCGCAAGCCGCTCGTGTGGAAGCGACGCAAGCCGTGGTTTGATCACCAGTGGTCGCTGGATCTGCAGCGCATCAAGAAAGGCCCCGAGACCCCGCACTTCCCCGACGGCGTGCCCTTCACGCAGATTCGCGCCTTTCAGTCGTTTGCCGGACGTGCGTGGAAGATCAACGCCGGTCGTCGGCGCAAGATCCGCCTGTCCTTGAAGCGTGGTCGCAGGAAGCTTTTGTAGAAGAGTGGTGTATGTTGCGCAGTTTTCTAAGATCACTCGCTTTCTCGTTTCTTTTCCCCCTTTCTTTTTCTCGTGTTTGAATACTGTCGCTGTTGCTGTGCAGCGCTGTTTCTCGGTTTGTGGAGGTCAGTGCCTCAGATTTGCACTTGAGGGAAAAACACAGCAGCTCGTGCGTTGTTTTCTCGTTGTTTTGAATTTGCGCCTGTGTCTTTTTGCGTACGCTATGTGATCACACATGAAAATCAAGAAATATGAAAACGAAAGGTTTGCAGGATTTTGGAATTTTTCTTCCAGATAATAGTCCAGTTCAGTTGAAGATATCTTGCAGTGAGTATGGTTTTTGATAACTGCATGATGCGGCGACACTGATTTTGCGTGAGGCAATAAAGTGAAGTAGAACACTGCATGCAGCCCAGCAAACGCAACATTATAGCAATGGATAAGTTTTACTCACTGCAGAACAAGGCTCTGTTCGAAAACACACGCAAGTGTTAAAGCGAGGAGTCAGACCACAAGGAACGCAGCTTAAGCAGCGCCGCTTTAGCCGTCACTGCAAATCGCAAGACGCTTTTAATTTTGCGGGGGTTTCTGTCATCAGAGATCGATTAGCTCTTGCGTGCACTCTGTAATTCACGTATGTTCAGTCGCTTTAAAAGCTAATATAATTGTTTCAATGATTACTTTTGTTAATTACTTTTCTGTCCCCCTCTGCGCTTCCTTTCCTCACTGCGGCTACTCCAACAACTTAAATATATCACGTGGTTATCTTTTTGTGACAATTGCCTGTTCTTCTGAGTCTGCGCAAATAGATTAGAGAACTCTTTAGCCTTCTTTCACTTCTCAATTTCACCGTAAGCGAACAAAAGCGTTGTGAGACTTCATCTCGTGCAGCACTTTTATCGACGCGTTAAAGCCATCCAACACTTTGACGCTGTCGCTCCAAATTCTTTTTTTTACTATTTTTCTTTTTTTTAAATATTATTATCCTCTGTTATTAGCGCTGGGCTACATCCTAGTGCGTAGGTTCTGTTCCATATAAACATACTGTATTGCTGCCACATCACAGTCGCAAAAATCAGAAAGAAACGTTTGAATTCTTCTCTCATCTAATCAAAGCGGACCCTTTTCGTGGCTCCTTCGAAAAAAAAAAAGAGAAAGGGAAAAACCAGTCAATTCTGTTAATCAATCTCTTCGTTGTAGCATTTTCCCAATTGTTGTGTACTCGTCGAATTCAAGCTGAATTTTTTTTTCTTTTCTCTTTGATCTCCCTCCTTCTTATTTTTCAAAACAAAGCTGAGAGGGTCGCAAAGCAACCCAAGTAACAAAACACAGTCTATTTCTTCCCGGGAAGAAAATATCAAAGTATTTGAAATAATTCTTTTTACAATCACAACGCTTTAACAATGCCAATGAAGAAGCATGTGAAGGTGGTCACCGTAGTGGTGAGCCTCGTCTTTCTGCTAATCCTCTTCGGTAGCGCCGTGGCGTCGGCGGAGACGACGTGCGCCTACCGCACGCAGCGCGTCCAGTGCGGCGACCTGGCGTGCGACAAGGAGACGAACGTGTGCATCAAGTGCCGCAACGATGACGACTGCTACCCCGGCGCCATGCGCTGCGACACCTCCTCCGGCAAGTGCAAGGTGAGCAGCTTCACGTCCCGCTTTGGCTGGGGCACCATCATGGCGATGATCGGTGGCTGCCTCGTCTGCTCCATTGGCGTCATTGCCGGCGTGGGCGGTGGCGGCATTCTTGTGCCGATGTTCTGCGGCTTTCTCGCCATTCCGATGCAGTCCGCCGTGGGTCTGTCGCAGTCCACCATCTGCGGTCAGAGCACCCTCAACATGTACATCTCCGTCCAGCAGAAGTACCCTGACCCGAGCTGGGACCGCCCCTTGATCAACTACCAGTACCTGAGTCTGCTGCTCCCGCTGGGTCTCCTCGGCACGCTGGTGGGCGGCATCCTGAGTAAGCTGTGCCCCGATGTGCTGCGCCTCGTCCTCCTCTTCGTGCTGCTCTCCGCCGTGCTCTACCGCACCGTGCAGAAGATGCGACTGCAGTACGCAAAGGACAAGGAGGCGCAGGAGGTCACCATCGACGCCGGCGACGCCAACGGCGCGTCACCGCGCAAGGTGTACGGCAGCAGCGCAGAGACGAACGACAAGGAGGCGGCGGCGGACAAGGACAAGGCGTCGACGGTGTCGGCACGCGAGGAGGGCAGTGCCGCGGCGGCCTCGCCGACATCGGAGGTAAACCAGGCCCCGCCGGAGCGCGCACCGCAGCCGCAGTACCCGACGCAGGAGTTGGGCATGAACTTCCTCTGCTTCTTTGTGCTCCTCTTCTTCAACATCCTGCGCACCTACGCCTCGTGCGGCGGCTTCCTCTACTGGATGTGCGTCCTCGTCCCCTTCGTCCTCCTCGCCGCCGCCTTTTACTTCAATCGCGAGAAGCTGCGTCAGATCGCCGAGTCGGACCCGACGAAGCTCACCTTCCCGTGGGACCGCAACACATCGGTAAACTACCCGATGGTGGCGGTGGTGGCCGGTGCGGCGGCGGCCATGCTTGGTATTGGCGGCGGCCTCGTGCTCGGCTTCGTCCTCTACGAGGTTGGTCTGGTGCCACAGGAAGCCTCCGTGACAGGCGGCATGGCAACCTTCTTCATCGCCTTTTCTGCGGCGCTGCAGCTACTCGTCACCGGCAGCCTCGTCGTGGACTTCGGCCTCGCCTTCTTCTGCGTCGGCCTCCTGGCCACGGCACTGGGTCAGTTTGTGTTTATGAAGTACATCAAAGAGCACGGCCTGAGCTACCTCATCATCGGCGCTCTCGCCACCATTGTTGGTGGCTCGCTGATTGTGCTGGGTGGCTACGGCATCTACAACGCCGTCACCTCCAGCCGCGCCGGCGGCGACGTGATGGCCTTTGGCAAACTCTGCGCCAAGGCAAAATAAGGAGTAACGCACTGCTTCCGCTTGTTGATGTCTCCAGGTTACGTTCTCCCTAGCCTTCATTTTTTTTTTGTTCCGAAATAGTTTTTTTATTTCGATATTACTACCTGCAATATCGAGCGATGTTGCCCTGCTTGAAGCGCACGTTGGCCAAGACCTTTATATACGCGTGCAATTTCAGCCAGATAATGCTGTTCTTAAAGGCGTCTCTTTATCTTTTTTTTAATTCTCTCCCGTATCGATGATTCTTTTAATACTTGAATGAAACAAGTGGTAATGTTGCTGTTTCGAAACACAAACACCGCAATTAAAGTCAAAAGAAATGAACTCAGCTGTTGTGCCCTTGAAGAAGCACAGATGTGACAGGATTTGAGAAAAATACGGTAGCACCCGCAAGTGTACACGACGAATGTACTGTGCTCGGTAGAAGGACAGACACGAGGCTGGGTGTTAATATTAGGTTTGAGTAAAGGTGCAAGCTACTTGGCTGTTAGTGCCTTTGCTGAGCAAGCGGCAATCGAAGAAGGA
>MDUD01008317.1:0-13599 GCA_002216565.1 Crithidia mellificae | reverse complement strand
GGCGGAGGCTGTTCTAGTGGCGTGCCGTGCGTTCGGTGAAGTTTGAAGGTGCCACATGTAGCCATCCAACGTGCCGTACCCGACTTCATTCGACACGGCGCTCGGCGGCACGGGGCGCGCCGGCTCGCCACTGCGCGTGCACGCGACTTCGTCAGCGCTGCGCTGCGGGTCTTGACTCTGCTGCGGTTGCGGTGACTGCGGTGAATGAGGTGGTGTGCTGCCGTGTGGCAGTGCCAGCGGTGTCTGCCCAACCGTGGAAGGCCGCGTCTTTAGCGGGGAAACGGCGGGGGAGGCGACGAGCACCAGTCGATGCTTCAGCGCGGTGACGGGTCGGCCGTCGTCGCCTTCCACGAAGACGTGCCGCCCCGCCGCCTCCACGGCGTCCAACCACGACTTACGCCGCGTCAAGTCATCTAGTTGACGGTCCAGTGCGGAGGCAGCAGCAGCAGCCGTAACAGCGGCAGCGTCGGTCGTTGTCGTCGTCGTCGCCGTGCGAGTGGGGGGTGCAAAGGCACTGCTAAGGTCCTCCTCACTCTTCACGCCTCGTGCATGCGGTGCGTTCGTGGCAGGTGCGGTGGTGGTGACCGCCTCGATGCCAGGCGCGCGCTCACGTGCCTCTGCGCTTGAAGCAACGCGGCCGTCGTGCATCACAGCGGGGCTGCTCGTGCGGCTCTTCGCGTCGTGTGCGTGTGCGGTCGGCGACGGCGTGGAGGCGGCGATGGAGCTGATGTCGTCGCTTTGCGCCAAGTCCCGCAGGTACTCACGCAGACGCGCGATGGCCTCACTGGTCAAGTCTCGCGTCGTCAGCGGTGATGGAGAGGTGGGCGAGACACAGTCAGAGGCAAAGGAAGAAGAAGAACGCGCCGCTTGTGAAACTCCTCGCCCTCCAGCCCTTGAGGTCGTCTTCAGCGCAGCTTCTTCTTCGCCAACGGCAGCCACATTGGCTACAGTAGGTTGAATCGTCTTCGCACCACCATGGACATGAGTCCGCAGCGCCTCTTTTGCACTCCTCTCCCCCTCCGCCCCAACAACCCCAAATTGCTCTTCTTGCGCTCCTTCTTTGTCTTCATCATCGCCGGGTGCGGCCGTAAGCCTCGTTGTGTTGTTGTGGGTCGTTGCCACAGTGGGCACGGACATGGTCGAGTCCCACCCCACCGTTCCATCGCAGTCGGGCGGCAGCACCGCATCTGATTCCGTCGCCACAGCAGAGGCGAGCGTGTTGGACGGCAGCGTGGCACGATCGCGACGACCCTCCACCGCGTCCACAGCATTCATCACGTCTGCGGCCGGTGTCGCAGGTGTAGATGCAACCGCTGCTGTGAATTGCGCTGAAGTGATTCCACTCATCCCGTCCACGCAGGCTTGAAGCTGGCGGAGCTGGCACTGCAGGTCGCGGATCAGTTCGGCTGCTGCGTGTGCCGAAAGCGGCGCCTGGTTCGCCTGATCCGTCTCCCTCGATGCACGCACCAAGTCTTCCGCCTCGTGCTCTGGACGCTGCGGCTGCGGTGGAGAAGGCGCGACGTTTCGTTCCATCCGCATCGGTGAGGCGTGTCGCCGCACCGGCGATGGCGGGCTTGGCGGGCAAGACGGAGTCAGCGCAGGCGTTCGTTGGGCAGATCCCGCACGACTCGAACTGCGACTCGCCACGCGACCGCCGCTGCTACTCGTGTTGTTCTCGATGGCGTGCGTGTTGTTGGGCAGACTTGGGGCACGAAGGCGAGGCAGACCCCACGGGGCGACGACACTTGAATCTGTTGTGGCACCCCTCGTCCACGCCGCATGGTGCGGACGTGTAATGGCAAAAGGCAGTACATAAGGGCAGCGCCAACACCACCGGTAGCGGTGAGAATGCGGGACACCGGCGCGTCGATCGGCCAGTGGCACCTGCCCTCGTGAAGGGTGGCGGGGATGCTGGTGGCGGCGATGGCGAAGAGCCTCTGTGGCTTTCACGTGCTCGGCAAACCGTCTTGGGTTGTGCAGCGAGTGTGGGGCGTAGCGGTACAAAGTTGCGTCCTCGGTGCGCTGGGGCAGCTTGGTGCGGGTGGGGCTACGTTCGTGGTGTTTGACCACCACAGAGACTTCGTTTGGGTGCGTCGCGCCACCGCTGCTCGTCGCACGCAGCAACGTCTTTGTGGGTTCGGCATGTGAAGTCATCAAAACGGCGAAGGCGACGATCCTTCTTGCTTCATCAAAACAGGGGAAGAAGAAAACCTTGTTTTAGTCTTTCAAAGCAGTGCGTTTTTTGTTATTGTTGTTGTTGTTGTTTTGCTGTGGTTCTCCTCTTCACTCTTGCGGACTTCGCACCGTCAGTTATAAAAGTTCACGCAAATACTTCTGGAAGGCAATTGTCCTAGAACAAAGCGCAAAGGTGATGGAGCTGCTAAATGCCCCAGAATTACGTGTCTGATCAGCTGGAAAACAGCTTTTCCAAAATTTTCACCAACACTGGTATTCGCTACTTAAATTTTATCTTCTTGTTGTTGTTGCTGGCCCAAATTAATCACGACTCACAGCCAAGTTGTATATATATGAAGAATAATTTTAACGCAGCGCCTTGTTCAATTGTCTGAAATGCTTTTAACCAATTGGTTTACGGAAGCGGAAAGCTGTGTTAGCAAAAAGTAAAATCAAAGGGTTTTGCTGTTGTTATTGCCGCCAAATTTGTTAAGGACGCTCACGTGTGACGAGCAGTTGAACGAGTTGAGAAATGCAAGATATAGAGAGACGTAGGAAATGGAAGCTGGAGACTTCTATTTGAAAAAAATACAAAACTTAGTTCCGTGGAGGGGAAAACAAACTAAGCAACACAGTTTTTTTTTTTAACTCGCGTAATAGTGTTTTTTTTTATCATATATTAGCAGTGTTCCGCCAAAAATTTTCTTTCGCCAAGAGAAACCTTCGCCCAAAATACTCATCAGCCAAAAGCCCTGCAAACACAGAAGTCAGACTCTCTTGTCTTTCTTAGTCGCCTTATGCGCTCAAATTCTCGTCGCGAGTTTGATGCACGACGGTACCAGATAGAAAACTGCCTTTTGTTGCGTAAAAGCACAAAAAAAATTCATTTTTTCTTTATTTGTTTTTTCTTTTTCTTTAGAGCGACAGAAGCTCTGTTAAATGTCAACTCAATAACAATTGTGAAGCGCACCAAAAAAAAAACAATAGTTTACGGGAGAGAATGAATAAACGAGACAGGCTGAGTCGCAAAACAATTTAAAAAAAAAAGGTTTAAGAAGAGAGAGTTTTAGAAAGGCCAAAAACGAAAAAAAAGAGGTTCCGCAGAGAAACCAGAAGCAAAACGAGATAAAGAAAAATAAAAAAACTTAACAAAGAGATAGTGAGATTGTTAAATATATATACAAAAAAAAAGGCGCAGAGCTTTCACAAAACCACTTCATCCTCGTTCTTCACACACGCCCAGCACATTTGTAGCGCTTCACTGCCAACAACATAATTCTTTTTTATTTTTTGTGCCGTCATAACCGAAACTTGCAAAAAAAAAAGAACAGTGGGAGGAAAGGCGTGTAAAGATAAAAAGAGAGAGGGAGAGAAAGAGTTGTTTGAAAACAGCACAGAAGCAAGAATATAAGGACAAAGAAAGGAGGTTATACGCAAGGGAAGAGAGAAGAAAAACAACAACTAGTTGTGCATGTTAAAATACAAGAAAGAGGAGCTGGCAAAGACACACACAATAACAAATAAAAATACAAAATTAAACATAGCTTTATATAAATATATATATACTGACGGCTTCAGCAGGCAACCGGTTAAAGACTGGAAACCCGTCTGGTTGCCTGCTCGGTCGCATAAAACAAAAGGACAGATACTTTTCTTTTTTCGGATGAAAAAAAAGGCAGGATTTTGTTCTTCTTTGCTGCGAAGACTAGAAGACAGGAGAGAAAAAAGCAGAAATGAAGAGAAGGGTGAAAAAAAAGAATAAGTGAAAGACGAATGAAAGAAGGTAAAAAAGAAAAAGAAAATATTGGGTAATTAGAAAAGAGGCAAAAAAAAAAGAGTTTAGAAGTCACGGAGGTAAAAGAAAAACTTAAAGAAAAAAAGGGATTTAATAGTAAAAGAAAGATTGTTTTTATGGAGTTTTGTTTGGCGACTTTATTTCCTGACAGATCGCAGCAACAAAAAAAAAAAAGCAGCTTCAGACAGACAAAAAGAAAAATAGTGTTGATACAAGAAATCAGTTGCTTTTGGCAAAAAGACAGCGCAGAACAGAGCAGCACCTTCTGACGGCATTCACGCAACTTACCAGAGCAGAAAAATTGGAGTTGATCACGTGTTCAGGCTGCTTGTTTTAAGATCGATTTTCTGATGATCGGAAAAGAGAAGCCGAGAGGAAAGTGAACAGCTATTACTTTATCAAAAGAATAAGAAAAAGATAGCAGATCGCATAGAAGCCTGAGTTGTTTTGCAAGAGCACCCACAAAAAAGAAGGCTTAAACCCTCGCTTTCCAACTTGCGTGAGAAAAATTCCAATTTCTTCTTTGCTAAAAGGAAAAAAAAAACCACATCTTTTGTTTTTTTGCTAAGCACTGCTTGTTTGCTATTTCTTAGTTCTACCTGCCGCTGCATTTTTTTTTTTTCAATACTGCTCCCTCAGTAATTGATAGCCGAGGAAAATGTAATGAGGTTCGTGAATTGCAAACTCAGAAGAAAAGAAAGAAACCGAAAGCAGTACGTTGCTTCGCGCACATGTGAGTGGGATTGTCCAAACGCACGCTCACGGAGTTCTTTTTTTCTTTCTCAATAATAATGATAATAATAACAATAGAGACAAGTTAATCGTAGAAGGAAACGGCTCATATTCAGTTCTGTATACCACGTCACTACCGCTGCGCCGTTACAAAAAGAATATACGCAGTAAAAAGCTAAACAGAATTAGTGCTGCTGAGTTTTGGGTCAACAGCACCTCGTGCTTACAGGCACGGTAATAGAGAAGTAAGAAAAAAGTTCTAAAACAAAAGCAAAAAACAAAGTGTTTTCTTACTTTCGTCTGCTTGTTTGAAATCAGCCTGTCGTTGTGCTAATCAGATTTGGAAAAAAAAAAAGAATAAAGGATTAAAGAATCGTTTTGAGGAATATTGCTGTCATACTTGAATATTTTCAAGAATTGATTCAGGCTGAGCACAGAAAAAAAAAGGGGGTGGATAGGTCGCGATGTGATGCCGTCATGATACAAAGCACAAGCACGACAACAATTTACGACCGCAAGTGCGCACGTGTCGCGCTCAGAGATGTGCTAGCAGAAAAAAAAATAAAAGAAACCGTTTTATGACATAAAGGAGAAAAAAAGAGGGGAAAAAAAATACATCAGAAGGTACCCGTTTTCACTTTGCAAGGTGCATAGAGCAAGAGCAATAATTGCGACAAAGAAAATCATAAAAGAATGAAAATTGTTTACTGAGACTCTTGCAGTGTCAGAAGCGCGACAAGGAGTACACAAAAGGAGAAAACCCCCGACGACGATTGTTGACAGAGAAATAGAAGAACCGATGCGATTGAAGCATTGCCGTATAGTCTAGACAACATTCTCCGCGCCAAGAATTTGTGCGCAGCACTGACTACACTATCGCTCGCCAAGGTTTACAGAAAAAAAAAACCATAAAAATAGAGAGGGAGAGAGTTTCAATCACATTTATCTCAATCGATTTTCGCGTTTAAATACGTTACGAATTTAGCGAAATGTAAGTGAGTTGAAACGCCTTTGAAAGAGAAAGGGAGAAAAAGATAACTATCCTGAATAGTACAAATGTTATATTTTTTTTCTCACCTAAGCTGCTGCACTCCTTCTATTTTACTAGACAAATTGCTGATGTTGCTGTACTCCTTTTTCTTTACGCGGTGCGTAATAGCGAGCGGTTGAGCAAAACAAGTGATTATCAGTGAACAGGTGGGTTCTTCTTTTTTTTCCAGTGAGTCGTCTTTTTTTGTACGTTCACACCGGCGTTGACTCTAATTACTCGTTGAAAAGCGGGGACAACTTTCAAAAAACAAAAAATATCACCCGGTAAAGTGAAAAAAGATTCACCGGCAACTTCTCCGGTGGCGCTTGCAAAGAGGTCACACAAAAAGCGTTGGCAACTTGAACAAGAAACAAGGTTTCTTATCAACCTCACCCGCAAAGAGAAATACGAATATTTCTTTTTTCCTTTTCATCAGAACAAAACAGATGAGAGTGTGATTCGTGAAAACAAAAAAAAAAGCAGTCAGCACAGGAAAGAAAAGAAGCGGGTGATAGGAAGCTCACAAAGTGCAAGCTTTTCCTATTTTAAATAGAACAAGTGAGGATAGATGAAGCGAGAAAAAAATTTTAAATTCGTGAACTAAATAAGCAAACAAAATTAGTGACTGTAGTTTACAAAAAAAAGCCATAATTTAGACATTCAAAAATCGACTTGATAGCACTAATTCTTTTAAAGAAAAAAAGTTATGCCGAAAAAAAGAGGGGGAGAGAGATGGTGTGAGTGGCTAGTATACGTGCAGAGAAGTAAGAAGGAAAAGAGATGCGTGAGTTTTCTCCCCAGTAAAAGCACTGAATGGCGGGCGGAAAACAATCGCTCAACAAGAAAATGACCATTTAAAGTTGACAAGAAAACAAAAAAAAAGTAGCCGCGCTTTTTCAAATCAGCATAAAGCTTGTTTAATGATGAGTAGCTGCCGCAGCTGTAGACATGCAAGTATTCATACGGCGCTGCCTCATATTCGTCGGCGTTGCTGTTGTTGGTGAATGCAGCAGGCTATGTACAGAGACAGATAACAAGGAAAAAAAAAGCTCGGCATCACAGACAGAGGAAACAGGAAGAAGTAACGACAACAACAACAAAAAAACTCTGCCTCCTAGTCAGCCTTTTTTCTTTTGTTTTTTCCCTTGTGTGTGTGTGTGTGTGTGTGAGTGTGTTTTGGTTAAAGTACCATCACTAATGCTGCTTTATCTAATAATAATAATAAGGAAAAAATCAGTATAGGCAAACAAGAAAAAAAGAGGTTTAAAAATCAATGAAAGCAACGAAGAAAAAAAGGATGGAACCGAAGCTCAGGCTTCGTTTTCGCGTTTGGAAAGCACTGTAAGCACAGCACATAACAGTAGAACACAGTTGCAAGGTAATGACAAACGTCAAAAAAAAAGAAAGGAGATGCATGTATTGCAGGTCAAAATACAAAAATAGTCGAGATTCCTGTGGTCAAAAATGCTCCAGAAAAACATCAAAACAAAAAGATCACAAGGCAACAACCTAGTGATGTTAGTGAGCAATTTGTCCCTGGTAAGAAATGAAAAAGTTCCTATGTATGTATCACTTCAAATTTCCTTTTGCTTCAATTGGGTAGATAAAACGGGCTTCAGTGACTTTTAAAAAGAAAAGCATTGACAGACACAGCGCTTGTTCATTCTGCACTCGTAAAGTGCGGTGCTGACAAAACGCGTGTGGTTACAATTTTTTTTCTCAACCGATAGAAAAGTAGGGGATGGGAAAGAAAACCAGCATGCCAGTCGGATGCTTTTATCTCTTTTTTTTGTTTTGAGCGTGTAAACGGGCGGAAAATGCAATACCGCACTATCAATTTTATTATTAGTAGTAGTTTATTGTGACCGTCACCTTGAGCCAGGCAAAAGAAGAAAAAAAAGAAAGATTTGAAGAGTGGGTGATACAGCGGGAACAGAATCGAGCCAAGAGAAAACAAATCACTTATAACAATCAAAAGCAGTAGATTGAAGTAGACCCCCATGTGAGTCTTTTTTACATGCGTGTTTGCGAGCAAAAAGGTGACAAAAAAAAACTGACTAAATGTAATAGAAGTGGAGAAACGTGTGGCAGCGAGGCGGAAAGAAACGAAAAATCTTCTCGATAAAAATTTGTTTACCTGTAGCTTTTTCGATCACAATCTGCGGCTTTGAAGCACTTTTGAAAGCAAAAAAAAAGCTGGAGGAGCTTCCATAACTTAACTTTTCAAAAAGTAAAGAAGAAGAATTGCGATCGTACGAAATATAATTCAAAAAAAGAGGAAAATTCACGATAAAGATGAGATAAAATGTAAAAAGGCTCTACAATGGCACATGTCCGACTTTCATTACAGGGCTTGTGACTTTTAATGATATCACACTGAAGAGAGGCACGTAGAGTTAGCCAAAGGAGATGAGGGAAAGAACAAAACAATTGCCCGGAGAGGGAGATTAGGGGCAATTCAATCAGAATAATGTGGAAAGCAAAGGGGAGATATATTTAAGTGAGCACTGAAAAGGGAAAAAAGCATTAAAGAAAAATCTACGCTGGAGGGAAGTTACAAGCTTGGACGCTTTTTTGAGCTTTGTAATCCCAATAAAAAAAAAATCAAAAAGAGATGCTGGATTAAACAGAAGGAAAAAATTGGGAAGAGAGATGCTTTCACAGGATCTTGGATAAAGAGTGAGAAAAAGCGGAGGAGAAAGAAGAAAAGGGGTTACGGACAACTACGCACGTGCGATAGAGGGAGTAGGAAAATGCGTAGGAAATTAGCGTTAAAAAAAAAGGGAGATAATAGAAAACAACTGAATAAAAATAATAATATAAAACAGGAAAGAAAGTAAAAGCTTGGACAGACCGTTCTTCATGAGGCAGAAAGAACAATGAAAAAATATTGGCAGCAAAAGTATTTTGTGGCGAGACCTGTCGTGCTGCATATAAGACTAGTTCGTATGCCAAGAAGAAAAATGTAATGTTAGAGCACAGAAGGAATGGAGGGGGATATAGAGAAAAGAGGAAAGAAAAGAGGAAAAAGGTAAAAAGGGACAAACAAAAAGTAGGTTTGCCAAAGGAGTTAAAAAGCGGCAAATAAACAAAAAAGAAAACATAAATATAAAAACACACACACAAATGAAAAAGTGCATATAAGATTTAGAGGCTCAACACTCCCACATAACCGAAAAAAAAAACATAAAAATTGTGTTTCGGTTGTTTTATATAATTTTTCTTTAGTACAACTCGACTGAAAAGAGGATAAAGGTTGATTTAAAAGGAAAGAAGGGAAAAAAACGGGTGTATCAGCTATCGACAAGCTGAGAAAAGAAAATCAGGCAAAAAGAGGGAAAACAAGATCGCTAAGAAAGGCGCGAAGCCCGGCGCACACCGAACTTCTAGCAACATTAGGAACAAGCCTCAAAGCTGCGAAGAACGAAGGCCAAGATGGAAAAAGAGAGCAGTGTTTTTTCTTTTTTGCAGACAAGGAACACACACCGCGACATATTCTTATTTTTCTTTACCTTGGAAAAAAAGATTTTAGTCCACAAATGCTTAACTTGACAAAAGGAAAAAAAACCAGGAGTTACACATCTGGATAGGGATTTATGTGTGTGTATATGCAAAATACCATTATAAAAAACAGAAAACAAATTTGTAGTAGTTTGCTGCCAACCACACCTTTGATATTTTTATATAAGAACACAATACATTTTTCCTTTTCTTTCACTGATAATCACCGCTATTAGGTGGCTTTCAGTCTCAAAAAAAAAAAAACAGAAAAATAGTTTTATTTATTGTTCTTACTTAGATATACCATAAAGGCGTTTAGCAAAGTACGTACAAAGGCAAAGTGAGACGCAAGACAGGTTCTTGTGCGATTTAATTAGAGCACCTTCCTGCATTATCAGCCAATCAGCTTAATTTTTTAATTGGCTCATGTAAGCCACACCACCTTTTGCACGGGCGCGAAAGAAGAACGTGGTAACATGACAATCCAAAAGAAAGACTAGTAAGAGATACGGACNAAAAAAAAAAGAGGGCCTTAAGTTATATAATTTTTGAGGACCTGCAGACTTGCTTGTACAACAATTGCAGCAGCATCTGAAACTATTTACATGTTTATAGAAGAAAAGCAAAAGCTAAAACTAAAACAAGGTAGCGCGAAAGCCGCGCCAAAGGATAGAAAAACCAGAAAAAGAAGTTCAGAATAGATGAAAATGACAAGTCATTTAGAATAGCGTAGGACGCAGAGAAAAAAAGGGGGGCTTAAATGACTAAAGAAAAAACTTGAGAAACGAAGAAAACCATTTTTAGCTTTCGAAAGCTAGGTCAACTTATTGTCTGTTTCAAGAGTGTCTTTTTCTTTGCGAATGCCACTTTGTAAACCCCTTAGCGAGAAAAGAGAAAAATTGAAGAGAAACATCACAAGGTGAGACGTGAAAACGAAGAAAAAAGAAACACGCACAAACACGCACTAGGAGAAAGAGAAAATAGCAAAAAAAAGGTTATTCAAGAGCAGATAGAGAAAAAAAAAAATAGAGCCCTGAAACAAAATAAAGGAGAGCAATATACGTTTTTGTGTGTGTGTGTGTGCTGAAAATATATATCTGCTAGTTACATTCTCCGCCCATAAGCGTTCATTTGACAAGCAGTGCAGAGAACGTGTAATGTGGGGAATCCAATCAATGTAGAGAACATCAATTGAAAAGCAGAAGTTAAAAAAATGAGCCGAATAATGAATGAAATTCGTCTTCGCAAGTCGCGCAAGGAGGGAGAAAATAACAAAACGATTCGTTCTTCTTCGCTTTCTTGCACTAAGAAAGGAGAAAAAAAAAATAGGTCACCATGTTCTTGCGAGTAGTTCAAGTGCGTTTGAGTTGGAGAATAAGGTCGATTCGAAAAAAAAATGAACTTTTTGTTCGTTCCTCTTGGAATGAAAAGGAAGGTTGAGACTACATGTGTGCAAGTGGGGAGAAAAAAAGAAGCAAACCTATACAGAGAATAAAGGAGAATCCGAGAAAAAAAAAACGCAAACACGCAATAAGTAAGGGCACGGAATCCTGCGTAGGCAAACACATGCAAATACGCAGGTCTCATTAACTGGTTAGGACGATCATATTCTTATATATAGTCTTTCAAGATGGAAAAGAAAAAGGGGGAGCACAGTTAGACAAGAAGAACGAGAATATAGGGCACCAGGGGCCAAAGGTTTCGCTGACGCCCATCCACAAAGAAGAGCAGCAGCAAAACGAGGCTAGACACACAGAGATTGAGACACAAAAAAGGAATAAAAAAAAAACGGAACAAAAGAACGTTTGCGGGACGACAGTCAAAAACAGAGCGAGNCGTCTCATCAGTCTTTATGAAAAACGGCGTGAAGCAAACCAAAAAAAAAAAACGAGAGGGTCAACTCACAAGGAGGATAGGGAAACAAGAGGGACAAAAGATCAATCAGAGAACTAGGATGAGAAAACAGAACTCTTTGATTTCAAATGTCAGGCTTCGATGTCAAGTGACTAAACAGACAGAAAGGACAGCGTATAGTCTTTCTTGTGGCAACAACAAAGAAAAGAAAGCAAACACGGTTTGCGAGTTTGTAGAATGACAGTACAGGAAAAAAAAAAAGGAGAGAGTAACAGAGCAGAAAGGAAAACCACGCACGCACAGAGTGGGGAATAACAGCGACGGCCTTCACTTGACATAGGCAGCTCCAACTTAACTCTCGCCACAAGTGAAAAGTCTCAGATATTCACACGGCGCCATCACAATTGTGCTGATAGTCGTTTGTTCTTCTCCACGAACCCGTGGGTTTGTGAAAGTCAAATCCTCTACTTGCCGCCCTCAAGGAAAAAAAAAGTTGCTCTTCATCACGCTTCTCAGATCAGTATTCTTCATTGAAGCTCGTTCTTTTTTTTTCCCCGCCGTTCTTCCTCACCCTTCTATAGCTGAGAGTGTGAAGCTGAAAAAAAAAGGATTTGATGGAAAAACACAAATGGAAAAGGGTATAGAAGGCTGGAAAAAGAGGAAAAGATGTGTATAGAAAAACAAAAAAAAGTAAACCAGGAACACTTACATGTGATATACAACGGTTCACGCACAAACTAAGTAAGGAGAGTACAAAACAAAAGGAAAACAAAACTCAAGAACAAAAGATGGACGGTGAAGGAAGAGCAAGCAAAAGAAGACTGAAAATCGAGGAGGAATGAAGACAACAATTTGCACTCAACGGAAGCGAGAAAGAAAAGGAACAACCCAAAAAAGAAGATCCAGTGGAAAAGAGAAAAAAAAAGTGGGTCCGCAACTTGACAAATCAAACACATTCGATTTTCGGTTTAGACAATAGGACCTCATAACGAATCCGGTGATTTGCTTTGTTAAACAAGGTACAACTCGAAGCATCACATTAACTGACAAGAAGAGTAGCTCAGGCTGTATGAGAAAAAAACAACCAGAAGCAAACTGGGAGAAAGCGTATAGAAGCGTACACGACAAAAGAACAGAGAAAGAAAAAAGCCAATTAGTGATAAAGCCGCTTTGTTGTTGCTCGAGTGTGCACGTTGTATGTCTATTTCTTGGTTTTTTTTTTGGTTATTTTCTCTTCTATGGCAGGAAAGCCAGTTTTATTTCTCTTTTTTCTTTTAAATCAAGCCCCACTGAAATGAGGCAAGATGAGCAAGCTAGTTGACACAAGAGATTCTGCTTTTTCAATTAACTTCACATCGTGTATGTTCGCAGCTGCACCGCAAAACGCAGAAGACGCATATGTGACGGTCTACAAATACCAGAGTCAGCACAGCGGACGGACACAAACAAAGTAAATGAACGCAAAAAAAAACCGTCGGAAACCACGTGTATCGTCTTTTACGCGTTCAAAAACAAGAAATTAAGGAGAATACAAGGAAAAAGAGAAATTGTTTTTTTTAAGCCTTTTATCAAACCTCCAAAGAGCTTACAAATTGAAAGGGACAAAAAAAAGCTTTCGGAGAACGTCAGGCAGAACACACAATATGCAACATACAGCAAGAACAAACAAGATTACAATGGTATTATAAAATATGCTGCATTTTTTTTTCTGTGTGTGTGTATGTACGTGCGACCACAGCGATAGGCAGTGCTACACGCGCAATTCTGAAGAAATTGAAGAAGAATCATATAACGAAACCAAAAAACTCAAAGTTTACAAAAGAGCTGAAGAAAATTTAAGGAGAGGGAAAACCCACTTGTGTGAGCATCGCATGGAGAAAAGGGGTGACGAAAAAAGAAAAAAAAAAACACTGAAGCAGCAGCTCGAGAGGAGAAAAATGATTGGGGTAATTTCTTAAACTCGAGCTGCAGGATAAAAAAAAATGCTCTCTCATTCAAAAAAAAAAAATTAGTGCGAAAAAAAGAAAAGATAATAAAGCTTATTTTAATCATAATCTATTCCGTTTTTCGTTCGATGAAAGAGAAAAAGAAACTGAGTGGATATATATAAGAAAAGGCGATTAAAAAGAAGAGGTTATCAATGTAGGAAAAAGTGGTTTTGATTAAAGGTAAAAAAAAACTAAATACTTTTTTTTCGTCTTTTTTTCACGAAGTCCATTTTTTTTCCAGGAGCATTATCTAGCAAATTGTGTAGGTACCCTTTTCGTATGAGAAGTTGTAACTGCGCTTAAATGTCAAGCAGCACAACCGAGTTTTTTTTGGTGAAAATTTGTCTGCGGGTCTGCGTCTGCGTGTCTGCGTCTGTGTTTCTGGGTCTCTGTCTGCTTGCATTCGTCTGCAAATTCGACATGATGGGTTTTTTGTTGTTGTTGTTGGCAAGCTACCTTTGTTCTAACGCAAGCAACTATGCGATTTCATCCAGGTTCACTTTCTTAGTTGTTCATCATCATGT
>MDUD01008306.1:0-14688 GCA_002216565.1 Crithidia mellificae | reverse complement strand
AGCCTAAAACTTCTTAGTAGAAGAAGCCGAGGACCTTGCCACCAGTGTTGCGGGAGCGGGCCTCCTCGTGGTCCATGATACCGAGCGAGGTGGTCAGCACCACAAAGCCGAACTGACGGGAGGGCAGGATGTTCTTCATCCACTTCTCGTACTCGCTGGTGGTGCAGTCGAAGCGCGGGCAGATGGCGCCGCACTTGTTCAGGCGACCGTTCAGGTTCACGACGATCTTGCCGGCGCGGTGGTCGTCGATGATCTCGAACTCACCGATGTAGCCGTGCTTCTGCATGACCTGCAGGAACTTGATCACCACCTTGGAGGAGGGGCGGATCAGCACCTGGCGCTTGCCACGGCGCTCAGCGCTCGCAATGGTGCGAAGCGCGTTCGCGAGGACGCTCATCATCGTCATTTTTGCTAGCTAAAATGATGCGGGGCGGAGCTTTCATATAAAAAAGAAAACATTACAAGAAACAAGGTTGTGTTTTAAAAGACAAAAATGTTTGAAAGCAAAGCAAATGGGTGTGTTTGAAGTGCGGGAATGAAAGGAAGAGAGAAGCGGAAAGTAGTAAAATAAGGTGTTTGAGAGACCGGGCATAGTGAGCAAATCCTTTTGTCGGCATAAAAGCAATTTAATTCATTGTCAACAAAATAAAGCAAGAGAAAGAATTACGCCTCAGTTTCGATCAATATTTTTTTTTTTCTGAACGAAAAAGTGCTTTAGACGAGCACTTTGTTAATTTGGTAATTCTGTGAACTTAATTGGACTCAAATTTCTCAAGCAAAAAGACAGTTAGCAACGAACAAAAAAGTATTAGGGCAGCACGTTCTAATCCCTAATAGCTCAAGTACAAGCACACACGCGCTACTTGAGCAAATCTTTAGAGAGCACTGAACCGTCCACTGTCCTTTCGTCTATCGACGACCACGGCCGCCACGAAAAGCTCCATTATTACGACCACCACCACTACTCGGCCCAACATTCCCTGTGCGCTGCCGCCGCTCAGGGTTGGGGCGGCGATCCGTGGCAGAGACGTGGTGGCCCTCGACTAGGGCCTGATACCCGTTCACCACCGTCACGGGTGCACTCTGCGACCCGCCAGTGCCGTCCGTGGCGCGAGACGGGGCGGCGTGGCGGCCACGACCGGACAGGGCAACGGAAACACCACGCAGCACCTCGCTGGTGTGCCGCCCTGCCCAGACGTACCACATCGATTTGAAGTGCGAGTGGTCGTGGCCGACGCCGAGCGGGTGGGCGTAGTCGTAACGTACGCGGGGAATGAGGTAGAAAGGCTCGGGTCCCACAGGAGCCGCCACCGGCACCGCAGGCGCGGCAGAGGCCGGCTGAGAAGGTGTTTCGTCAGCCTTCTCTCCACTTCCCTCGGTCCGGGTGACGTCTGAGCCACCTGCAGCGGCCGCGCGACTCGTGCCCTCGGCCGTTGTAGGCTCCGCCGTGGTGGCTTCCGTGGACGCACGCGCCTCACCCTCTCCCTCTTCAGGAGGCAACAGAAAAGGTGGGAGGATGGATTCGATGGAGGGGATGGGCGGTGGGGGCCGCCGCACAGCCCCTTTCACCGCCCCCGCTGGGCCCGGCGAAGGCACCGTGGCGGTCGCCGTAAAATGCCGCCGCACCCACGACTTGTACTGCGGCTTCGCGGCGATGTAGTCCGGCGCGACAAACGCCCACGGCCGCAGCGGCTTCTGCGAGACTAAAAAGTCCAGCAACCGCCAGATGTGGTCGTCGCTGAAGGGCGGGTTTGTGACGAGAACATCGTAGGGCCCGGGCACCGTGCCGTTTGCGATGTCCGCGTAGAAGTCGCGGTTGTCGTGCAACACGTTCGCCACACCCAAGCCGTGCCACGCCTCGATAATGGCGCCGGAGCAATAGTACGGGTCGTAGATGGTGAGCTTCTCTGGGGTAGAAGGCCGCAGCAGCTGGCGAAGTTCGTTGACAAACGGCAGTACATCTCGCAGGGCCTCCGTGGAGGTCTCGAAGTGATCATTGAAGTTTGCTCTGAAAGGGTGGTGTAATTTAGAGGCTGGCGCAGCACGAGCGGTGTCGATTACTGGTGCATGTGATGCTCGGTGGGCTGGCTGTGCCGACGAGTGAGGGGAGGTTGAGGGGGGAAAAGAAGAAGGGGGCCCTCGATGGTGCTGCCTGTCTGTTTGTTGGCGTTGTGTCGCGGTTTGATGCTCATTGCGCCGCGGCGGTGGGTGTGGCTTGTCGTTGCGTTGCTGCTTATGAGGCGGTTGGGCGGACTTTGTTCTGTCAGCATGAAAATGTGGGCTGGCGCCTCGCTTGTGAGACTTCGCCTTGTCAGCCGGCGCTGACGCGTGCGACGATTCCATTTTTAGCGCAAAGAACACGATGCTATTAATGATCTATGCTGGTATAACAAGAGCGTTGACGATGATGATCACATGGAGTACGACAGTGGGTTCAAGATGAAGGCAAGAAGAAGAAAAAGTTGAGAGCAATCCACAAAAAAACCCTTTTCCTTCATTAGTTGCAAAATTGCATAAACTAGGAATTAATTTTGTTTTTGAAGAAGCTCCATACTCATGTGCTTGATGTTCATCTTGAGAGACAATGAGTTCGTTTGAAACACACGGATTGTGGCCTTCTACTTAAGACGCAGAATCCAATTGCCAAGCCATTTTGACAGTAAATAAAGAGGTTCAGCTCTGCTCGTAACAAATGACAGTGAAGTTGGCGATGCGGCCAGTATGTGGCTCTTCCCATCTCTCCTTCAACTGTGTAGATTTATTTATGTGTTCTAAAACAACGTGAGAAGATGTTAGACATTGTGAACAGAGTCGCGGGACTGCTAAAAAGAAGGAAGAAATGAAGAAACAAAGGTTGACTCAAAGCCAAACGAAATCAAAAAGGAAAATAAGCACCCAAGCAGCCGTCGGCAAAACATTTAAAGAACAGTCAAGTGCTAGCATGCACCTGCATTGCTCTTCGCCCAGACTCACCGCCGAAAAGAAAAAAAGAAGAAACAGGAACGGACAGGCGCCTCAATCATTTTGAGAGCAAACATGCAGCGAGGAGAGAAGAGAAAGAAGCCCCCGCTATGAAAAAGATTGTCAACCAGCTTTTGCCCTATTCGTGCGCTTCTTCCCCCATCCTCATCCGCCAAAAGGCAAGCGAGACCTTCGGAAAACAAGAGAGAGCAAAAATGTTCACTTTTTTTTTAGATCTCTCCCTCCTCTCGTCTACTTCCGCTTGCCCTTAAACTTGTCACTGTCGTCGTCAAACACCACCTCGTAGTCGTCCACCGTCTCGATGCGGGCGGCATTCCGCTTGGCCCGCTCCGCTTTCCGCTCCTCCTCCAACCGAATTTTCTCCTCCTGCGTGGCGAAGAGGCGCTCGTACAGGGAAGGCCCTTTAATCTCTGAAATGAGCTGCGCCTTGGCCGCCTGCGGGGGGTCCGGGAACTGGAAGAAATCGCGGAAGGGCTGCCAGCGCAGCAAGATTGGCTGCAACAGACCCATGGTCGACAGTCCGATCCAGTACGCGAACATCGCGGACGGCTGCGACGCGAAGAAGTAAATGCCCACCACCGAGGAGGCTCGGACGGCCCAGCGGATGTACATGCTGCTGCTGCTACGGCCACCGCGCTGCATGCGCTGGTTCATCTCGAAGTTCAGCAGAAACATACCCGCGCAGATGGCCGGGAGGGCGTAGGTGGGGTCTGGCATCGTCAAGTCCTTCACCCACAGAAACGGCGCCATTTCCAAATCCGTCTCGTACATGGAGAGGCGGCGGATGGAGAGGAAGGCCGACATGGTCACCGGGGCGGTCAGCATGGTCAAGAAACTCTTCCACTGCGCGCAGTTGTGCTTCTTGCAGAGCGCGTACTTCATGCGGTTGTACCCGTCCTTGATCACCCGCTTCTCCGCCGAGGACAAGGTGCGGTCGTTCTTCGCCTTGTTCTGCGCGTTGGTGATCTCTGAAATCTGAGGGCCAATGTGCGCCATCCGCAGCGAGTTGCGATTGCTGTAGAGGGACGGAATGAGTGTGATGAGACGCATGCACAGGCCGTAGAAGAAGAAGACGTGGCCCCAGCCACCGAGGTCAAAGCCGAGGAAGCCGTCGTGGCGCAGGCCGCGCATGATCTCGACCTGTTTCTCCACCGGCTGCAAGAAGCTCACCGCCCAGTCCCAGAAGTCCTCCAGACGCTCAAAGAGGCTCTTGTCCGGTCGAATGTAATCGTCCACCTCGGTCGGCTGGTTCGCAAAGATCTCCGGCAGCTCCTCCTCCAGCTGCGGGTTTGACGCACGACCGACGTCAGCGCGGCCCCAGCTGCGCGGATCCCAGCTGAAGCATCGCTGTTGCATGACAGCAGCACTGCTGCCGCCCATCGCACGCGCGTGCAGACTGCGGTGGCGCGTGAACGTCTGTGAGGAAGGGGGGAGAAAAGCGAGGGCAGAGGACGCAGTCGCGGAAGTCGACAAACGGCGACCGTGCGAATAGCCACGCGCCTGGCAGCTGGACATGACAGTCGTGTCGGGTACGAGAGAAGCGGAGAGGCGTCGGCGAGCGCGGAGCAGCGCCACGGCCGCCGGCGTGGCCGGCGCGTGACAGAGATGCGACTGGAGAAGCATGAACTCGCTCCTTTCGTTACTTCACCACACCAAGTGAAGGACTAAATGTTTTGGTACAAAGTTGTGTGCGTGCGGTGCAACAGCGTTGTTTGTGTTGTAGTAGTTTTGTGCGTAAAAACCTGTTTTCGTTCGTGTAAGCTGGTGCGCGTCTTTGCGTTTTTTTTTCCCCCGGTGCGTGTGACGCGATAAGCGCTACAAATTACCCGAGTTCGTTTGAGTAATTTTCACCGCAGAGCAGAGCAGCTGCTGTCCGATCGTAATAAAGGAAAAAGGAAGTATTCCAAATATAGGGGAGAAAAAGAATTTAGCGAATGGCAAGAAAACATTGTAGATTCATGACTCGTAATAAACAGAAGGGGGTTTATTTCTGCTTTTCGATGTTGCTATACCACTTTTGTGAAAGTGACGGACGATTCTTTCTGGTGCCGCTCCGCGATAGTGACTTCGGTTTACTTCGGACATCTGCGATGAAAAGCAAACCTATTTACAACTGTGCGTTCAAGCAACTTGGTCCAGGAGAAAAAAAACTAAAGTGGCTCGACAGCACAGCAGATAAAGCATTATTAAGAAGAAAGTATTTGCATGCTAGTAGCTAGAGCAGCTAGCACAATAATACTAATTATAATTTGCAATCAGTTTTGTTTTTTTTTACATTTTAGAACCTTTTAAATAGGGCGTTTATAAGAAGCTAAGAGTTAGCACAAATCATCCACTTAACAAACCAGAATAAAAATGATCAGAAAAGAAACAACTTGACAAGCAAGAAAAGAGAAACAGCGAAGTTCTCGCTCCCTCAATACAAACAAAGAGCGACCAGGAGGTAAAACCACATTGGCCAGCGTTTGTCTTTACTTTGCAGAGATGAAGTGCTTTCGCGAGCATTGATCTCTCTCTCTCTCTATCTCTCAACATGAAGAGTGCCAAACAACGGGAAAGCCAAATTGCTCGACGCAGCACCGCGGCTACCTCGGGAGAGATTCGAGTGTGTCCGTATGCGCCTGCAATTGGCATCTTTAATCACAAAACAAACAGAAAAAGGAAGTTTAACTAGTATTTACTAAGAGACAATCCGAAAAAGAAAAAAAAATGGCTAACGCAAAATGTAGCCATTACAACGAAGGCGCTACATGAGCTCGGGCTTACTTGCCGCCCTTGGCGAGAGACTCGTGGGTGGACTCGTACAGCTTTGTCACGACACCAATCGCAATCGTCTTGCCATCATCGCGGAGCATGAAGCGGCCCAGCTTGTCAAAGTCCTTGTGCGTCTCGATCACAATAGGGCGGTCCAGCTCAATACGCGCAATCACGACGTCACCCGCCTTCACACACGCCGGGTCCTTCTCCACGATCTCGTTCGTCTTGCGGTCGATCTTGGCGAAAAGCTTGTGGAAAGACGCCTCCTCCTGCGCGGCGTGAATGTGCAGCATGAAGCGCGAGCCGGCGCTGATGATGTTACGGACATCGAGGATCACCACACGGGCCTGGAAGAACTCCACGGCGCGCAGCGAGGTGGGGATGGAGGTGGCCACGTAGCCGCCGTGAACGTCGTTCTCATCCAGCCCACGCACGCGCAGGTGCACGTTGTCGCCCGGGTAGCACTTCTCAAACTCGGTCGACTCGATCGAGATGCCCTCGACCACCGCCTCCTGCTTCGCCGGCAGCACCTGAATCTTCTCACCGACCGCGATGGAGCCGGACTCGACCTTGCCGTAGATGTACGTCTTGCCGTCATCCTTGTAGGCGCCCACCAGCGGAATGCAGAAGACGTCGTCCTCCGTCTTCGACTCCGGCAGCACCAGCTCATCGATCACCTCCATCATCGTCTGACCCTTGTACCAATCGCAGTGCGACGCCTCCACGTGCTTGATCAAATTCTCACCCGTCAGGCCGGCCACCGGGATGAAGAGCAGGTTCTTCGCCCCCTCCTCGCTGTAGCCGTTCTGGCGAAGAAAAGGGCGCAGCTTGCCGACGATCTCGTCGTAGCGCTCCTTGCTCCAGTTCATTTCATCCATCTTGTTCACCACACAGATCATCTGCTTCACACCGCAGGTGCGCACGAGCATGGCGTGCTCGCGCGTCTGCCCGCCCTTCTCAAAGCCCGTCTCGAACTCGCCCGTGCGGCTTGAGATGACAAGGACGCAGATATCCGCCTGGGTGGCACCGCCGATCATGGACGGCACAAAGGCCTTGTGCCCCGGCGCATCCAACACCGTCACGCGTCGCTTGTCCGTCTCGAAGTAGGCGGCACCCGTTTCCCGGGTGATGCCCTTGGCGCGCTCATCCTCGGAAACATCCATGACGTACGCGTACTCCCACCCCTCGCGGTGGTGGATCTCCGCCTCGCGGCGCAGCTTGTCCATCTCACGCTGATCCACCAGGCCCTTCTCCATCAGCAGGTGGCCGGAGATGGTCGACTTGCCGGCGTCGACGTGACCGCAGAAGACAATGTTGTAGTGCGGGCGGGGGTCGCGCTTGTACGTCTTCTTGCTGCTCTGTCGCTGCCGCGCAATCTCCTTCTTCACCGACTCCCGCAGCTCCTCCGGCGTCATCTTACTGCGGTCCTTCTCCGTCTCCTTCGCCGGCGCCGGCGAGGCCGACTTGCTTGTCGCGCTCTCCGGGGCAGGGCTGGCGGCCTCCGTCGCCTTCTCCTCCGTGGTGGGCGAGGACGGGCTGGCCGGGGCAGCCGCCTCCGACGCGGGTGCTGGTGAGGCGTCCGCCGTACTCGCCTCGTCCTTCGCCGGGGCCGGCGACGGCGTCTCCTCCACCGCCGCCTTCGCCACCTCCTGCTTCTTCTTCCCGAGCGAGAGGGTGCCGCCGCCCTTCTTCTTGGGCAGCACGACGGGCTGCGCCGCACCGCCGCCGAGCGACAGCTTCGCCGCGTCAGAGGCCGTGGTGGCCGGCGCCGCGGGCTGAGCCGGAGCTGGCGGGGCCTGCTGCTGCTGCTGCTGCTGCACCACCGGCTGCTGCTGCTGCTGTTGGTAGCTCTCGTTCTGCTGATACCGCTGCTGCATGTTCTGTGGAATGTAGGTGTTGCCCTGGTTAGCGTTGTTAAAGCCACCGGCCTGCTGCTGGTAGTTGTTGTTGCGGTACCCGCCACGCTGCTGCTGCTGGCCGCCGTACCCGCCACGCGGGTAATAGTTGCCGCCCTGCTGTGGCTGGTAGCTGTTGTTGTTGTTGTACGGGTCCTGGTAGCCGCCGGCACCACCCTGCTGTTGCTGTTGGTAGTTGTTGTTGTATCCGCCCTGCTGAGGGTAGTAGTTGTTGTTGTTGTTCCACTGCTGCCCGTACATGTTATTACCACCCTGCTGAGGGTAGTAGCCGCCGCCCTGCTGCTGGTTTGGGTTGAAGCCACCAGGGGTGTAGGACGGCGCGTTCGGGTTCACGTTGCCCGTCGGTTGCTGCCAAGACATCGTGAGGAGGTGAAGTGGTGGAGCTCGGGGGAAAAAAAGTAAGATGAAAACCGATGAGTGTGTTTGTGTGTGAACAGGAAAAAGGTCAAAAGAGATGCTTCTTTTTAAAAATACTTTCTTTTTTCCTTTCTTTCTTTTTTTACTATAATGTAGCAAAAGCTGACTGTAAATTAAAAGAAATATATTTTGAGTACGCCACAGCCCAAATGGAATAAAAAGGATGTATTTATAATTTTGTTCAAAAAAAAGAGGGGAGAAAGAAAGGTTGAAGGCGGTTACAATAGAGGCGAGTGTTGAAAGGGCACCAAATAGCTTCGTAAACTTATTATCATATTTTCTCTTTCAAAAAGCTGCAAGTCTTCTCCACTGTATCACCAATAGAGTAGCTATTTGCTCCTTCTAAGAGAAAGACTAGAAGTCGGGACAAGCAAGAGGGAACACGCATCTCGACCAAGTCAATCAAATCAAAGAAGAAATTTCATATGTACCCAGCTGCTCTAAATCCTTTAGCTTGTTAACAAGAAAACTTATAGCTGCAACACTTTCTTCGGATGCTCCGCTCAACTTTCACGCCAGCGAGCGTTGCTTGTTAAGAGAGTTCTTTTTGTGTTATCATTACAGAAGCGCACAAAGATGATTATAAAAAATGAAAAGAGAGAAGTACACAGGTAGAACAAAGAAAAGAAAGAAGAGTGAGAAGGGGGAAGGGAGGCAAAGCCAATTAACAACATGAATACGCCGCTACAACGCTTTTGCACCCAAAAGGAAACTAAGTAAAAAAAGTAACGTTCAGGCGTCAGAGGGCAACAAAACTTCACGATTTAATTGTGCATACCAGGCCTCCACGATGCACTACAACCCCAAAAATAAAGAACCGAATAAGATCACGCGTCACTTTCAAAGAAAAACAGACACTCTCTTTAAAAAAGAAAAGACGTCAAATGTAAAAGAGCAGCAGCTCACTGGCTTAAAACAAGATCAACATTTGTACAATGCCAACAATGCTCTTGAGAAAAGTCAATATCAAACAAGAAAAGAAAAAAAATTCAATGCTAAAGGGTTCAATGAAATAGGGTTACTTCGCCTCAATGGTACAAAGTTGGCTGGCAGACAAACCATCCGCTGCCTCAACAATCGGGTCATCAAAACTTCGCGCAGAGCCACCGTAATCAACAAGCTTACCTAAACAAAGCCATGACGATAATAGACGCAGCGATGCGCAAGGGTAGTGAAAGTCAAAAAAAAAGTCAAAAAAAGAGCGTAAAAGCGATTTGTTCTACGCAAAAGAAAAATTCGGGGGAAAATGGGGTAAAGGAAAGGGCCGGAGAGGAAGGTAGTCTCAAGTTGGCGAGAACACGACATCTGCAGCAACAAATGACGCATACACGCAACACAAACACTGCCTCTTCTGTCTCTTGTGTTTCTTTGTTTCCTTTACCTTTTTTTTCCTCAGTTTTCTTCTTCTCTGCTGTTGTTGCTTCAAGAACACCTCACAAATCGCTCCGTAGCGCTCTCGCTTACAAATAACGCAGGTTCGCGTAGGCCTGCACTCCCTGGCCGTAGCGCTCTGAGATCTGCGCCCACACCTGCGCCGCCGCGGGCGTCCCCGCGCTATTGCAGAAGTACTGCAGCATCTTCAGCAGATCCTCCGGCAGCATGTTCAGCTGCATCTGCCGCACCAACTCCATCGCGGCCTGCTCCACCGCGGCCCGACGCCGTGGGTCGGCGATGTGCGGCACAAGCTGCTGCAGACGTTGAACAATTTGGCCGTGCAGCGGGGCCGGGAACTGCGCCGGGTTGACCGAAGCGAGCGAGGCGGCGCCACCACCGGCAGCGTTTGGCGGTGGAGGAGGAGCCGCAGCGGCGGCAGCAGCGGGAGCGGCCATGCCCGGACGCGGCGGCGGCGGGCCGGCCATCATGTTTGGCTGCTGCTGTTGTTGTTGCTGCTGTTGTTGCTGCGGAGGCGGTGGAGGTGGCTGCGCTGTCACGTTGTAAAGCGAGGCGGGCTGCGAGGGGGCACGCGAGGAGGACAACGCCGATGCGGCGGCCGCGGCGGGTGGAGCCGCAGCTGCGCCTGCTGCCGGGTAGCCGCCGCCCATCGAGGCGGACGGAGGCGGCGGCGGCAGGCCCCCGGTCGGCGTCGCGCCGGCCGACGTCGGCGTGCGCATCGACGTGAAGTTCGAGACGGGGTGCGGCATCAGCCGCGGCTTCGGCTGCCCAGCGAGGCCGCTCGCGGCGAGGGGCGAGCTCATGCGGTTGGCCGAAAGCGCGCTGCCCATCGCCGATGCGTTATTCGACGATGCGGCCGAGCCGGACGGTGGTGGTGGCGGAGGTGGCATGCCCGCCATCGCGCCGGGGTTGTGGTGGTTCACGTTGTACATGGACTGCGACGGCGGCGGGGCGTTGTAGTTGCCTGGCGTGGACGCAGGAGCGGAGGTGCGACCCGCCGCAGCGTTCGGCATCAGTGGCGGCCGCGCGGGCGTGGTGAGACCCGAGGCGTTGTGCAACGGCATCGGCATCGCCTGTTGTTGTTGCTGCTGTTGTTGTTGAGGTGGCGCCATCCCACTCTGCGGGCGCTCTGACGGGGGCCGCTGGTAGTTCGGCTGCGGCGGCGGCGGCTGCTGCTGCTGCTGCTGCTGCATCATCGGTGGCTGCTGCTGAGGTGAACGTGTCACCCCCATGGAGGGCTGATAGCCATTCATGGCGTTGGGCGGCTGTGCGGCGGACTGCGGTGCGTAATTGTTCATCATCATCGGCTGCTGCTGCTGCTGCTGTTGCTGGGGTGGTGCCATCGTGTTGGGGTGCGGCGACATCCGCTGCTGCTGCTGCTGCTGCTGTAATTGTTGCTGTTGCTGTTCCTGCTGTTGTTGCTGCTGCTGATCGTGCAACTCCCGCATCCGACGCTCCTCTGCGGCGGCCAGGAAGGCCTGGCAGGCGGGGCTCTGCTCATCTGACACGAGCGCGGGCTCGTACGGCACGGCCGGCTTCTCCTGCGAGACGTCGTAGAGGTACTTCATGCGATCCACCAGCACCGCCGCGGTGTGGTCGCCAATGCGGCAGGCACGCTGCAGGTACTGCAACGCCTCTTCAGGGTGGCCATCCGTCAGCAGCTTCACACCGTAGTCGCACATGCAGTGCGCCAGGTAGGCCCCACTCGCGGCCCGCTGCGTCGTCTCCTCCAGCAGGATGGTGTCCTGCACCACCTCGCGCGAGGGGCGGTTCTCCAGCCGCCAGAGATCCACCACGGCGTCCACGTTGCGGGCACAGACGTAGCAGTGGTAGGCGCCTTCGTAGTTCTGCTGATCGCGCAGGGCGTCACCGAGCAGGTTGCACGACTCGGCAAAGCCGTCCCCGGTGACGAAGGCCACGATGGCCGACAGCACCTCCTTCCACGGCACATCCGCCTGGATCAGCGCGCGGAAGTCGCCGGAGGCGATGGCGCCGGCAAAGAGCACGTGTCGCTTCTTTGGGTTGTTCGCCGCGATGTACGCGACGTAGCGCTGGTGCACCTTGCGGATCAGCTCTCCCCCGCTCAGAAAGGCGATTGCAAAGGCGTCGTCGAAGCAGTGCTCGTCCATGCACAAGTCCACCGCCTCGTCGATCTTGCCGCTCGCCACCAGCTCCGAGCTGCGGTCCTCGTAGCTCTTCTGGTTCTCGTGCGAGATGGCGGCGAACGGGTCGTCGTCGTCCTCGGCGCCGCGGCCGCTGCCGGCCTCCGCGGCCGCCTTCGCCTCGTCCGCCTCCGCGTTCAGAAAGTCCAGAATGGGCTGACGGGAGTTCTGCGCGCTGGCGAAGGCGGCGAGGAGCTCGTGGTGGGTGTCGCGCAGCCACTGCGTCCGCTCCGGCGAGCCCACCGGGAACTTTTTCAGCTGCTCCATCATCTTCTGATCCTCCGTCGTCTTCGGGCTCATCGGGACGTTGTGCAGGTTGTCGAGCATTAAGTCGTGGTTGGTGCCGGGGACGAGGGAGGCGACGGTGAGAGACATGTTCACCGAGGCGCAGCATGGCTTGATAAGCCAGCGCGGCACTGCCCCGAGCTTGTCGCCGCCGGCGCTGGACACGTCCTGCGCCGTGGACACGCACAGCAGGGGGTCGAAGGAGGAGGTGGCGAGCACGGCGGGGAGCACCGGGCACCACTGCACGTCCACCAGGTACTGATCCACTTTCTGCAGCTCCCCGAGCTTCTCGCCGGTGTTCGGGTCCCACCACATCGTCCGACCATCCCCGCCACACGAGGCCACCATCGAGGCCTCTTGCTCGCACCACGCCAGCCCGGTGATGCCGCCCGTGTGGCCGGCCATCTCCCGCAGCGGCACCACCCCGGTGCGGAGGTCCCACACCTGCAGCATCGGATGGGCGTCGTCCAGACCTACCACAAGCTGCGTCGCCGCCGTCGGGTTCCACGCAATGGCGGTGATCTGTGCCCCGTGCGACGCCTTCGACACGTTCAGCGCCGTCACGCGCGTCGCCATCTTCAAATTCCACACGTTCACCACCCCACTCACCGTCGCCGTCGCGAAGATGTGGGCGTACTTCGGGTGCCACTGCAGGTGCACGATGGCGCCACTGTTCGGCACGTTCGGGATGACGGACACCTTCGCCGGTGCGCAGATGCCGCCGGTCGCGCCGTCCTGCAGCGTCCAGACCTGCCACACCCCGTCATCGGCGCCCGTCGCAAAAAAATGCGGCTTGGACGGATTGAAGTGAAAGCCGCGCACGGCGTGGCCTGCGTGCTCCTGCACCATCCACAGCAGGCCGCGCGGCCGCTCGCCCACCTCCTCGTAGCCGCCATTCGGGCCCTCCGCGAGAATGTCCTTTGCGGAGAAGATGTACACGCAGCCGTTGCCGCACGCCACGCCGATAATGCCTTGGTCACCCGTGTAGGGAGACCAGTCCACGCGGTAGGCGCGATCCGGCAGGCGCACACGGCCGACGATGGGGAGGTCTGTCTCGTCGGTGACTTTCACATCCACGAGGCGAATTTCGAGGAAGGCGTCGTTGCTGAAGTTTTCGTCCATCGCTCCGCTGTACGAGGCCGTGGCGATGAGCGGCGGGTGGCCCAGCACGGCGGGCGACCACGCAAAAGCGCAGCACAAATTCGTGTTCTTCAGCCGCATGCTGCTCCGTCTTTTTTTTTCGTGTGTGTGTGTTTGCTTGTTTGCTCTACGTTTGTTTCGATGTCACGATTCTTCTTCGGTTCTCTCTTTCTCTCCCTTGTTGTTGTTAATAATGCTTTCTTTGGTCTGTGCTGGTGCGTGACTTGTTCACTGAGAAAGAAAATCAAATCTTTATTACACAACCAAGCTTCTTGCCAAGAAGTTTGCTCACTTTTTTCTATTGCCTCTTCGAGTAGCACAACAAAAGGAGAAGCTTTAGTAATACGAGATAGCAAACAGGGAAAAACCAATGTATAGAAAGCCGAAGACTGAACAGAAGTAAAGAACCGCACAATAACCTACGTATGTATTTTGTCCTCAGGAAGGAACAGCACTACGGAAACAAAACTAATGTAGGAATAATACTGAAAGCAACGACACATGAAAACAAAATTTTTTTATTTGATGGATATAGGAAATAGGAGAGGGGGAAAATAATATTAGGATAAGGCTGCTCAACTTGCAAAAAGGCAAGTCAAAATTTCATGCGCAACAAGTGTGAGGGACATACTCATATTGTCTTTACGTTTGTAAAAAATTACAAACTGAGTTGTCAGCCTCTAATTTCTGTTTTCTCCACTTATACCTTGCGACAGAGCATCGACCAGTTGAAATCATTAGTGCAATAGTATCACGCACATAAGTGAGCCAGCTCTGATGCAGTAGCTGCGTTCTGTAAGTTTATCAGAAGCAGGAGAGGTTTCTGCAATCAACGACAAAGAAGAAGAATTTTCAGACATTCTTTCTGAAAATTCAAACGTTTTCTTTTTCTTGTTGTTGTTTTGGCTCAGAAGTAGCTTTCACCCTACCCTTGCTCACCGGTGAAACAACACAAAGCTGTGCAGCCGCCGGCAAGCAAGAGCAGAGTAAAAAGGAAAAGAAGAAAAGAGAACGAGGAAAGGACACGCATGAACTGTAGAACATCGCACGTCGCATCGAGCAGCTACCGCACGCGCACACTCGCACCTACACACACGCAGAGGGTGGAGGGCAAGCCTCACCACGTGTGTGTGTGTGTATGTTTGTGTGTGTGCGCGCAGGGAGGAGCGGGAGGCGCTTTAGTGCTTCGGGCGGACGGCCTTGCGCGAGAACTTGATCTTCTCGGAGCGGGCCTTGCGCGCAGCGGCGACCTTCGCCGTGCGGCTGCCGATGCGGGCCATGCGGCGCGCGCGGCGGAACGCCACGTCGGCCAGGTCCGGACGCACGGCCGCCACGGCCTTGCTCACCGCGGACGCCTTCACGCCGGCAGCCTGCACGGACTTCTTGTACATCTGCTTCGGCTTGTTGTTGCTGCTGCCGTCCTTCACCGTCACGCAGATCGCGCCACCCTTCGCCGGCTTCACCACCGCAGCCTTCGCGTTCAGGAACCCAGACTGGCGCTTCGTCCAGCTGCCGTTGTTGTTGAACGGGTCGTTGCTCAGGCGGACACCGCCGCGCTTCTGCAGGAAGCGGCTGTTCTGGCGGACCAGCACCCACTGGAGATCGGCAGAGTGCACCATTGTCGATGTAACGTTCTA
>MDUD01008303.1:0-16823 GCA_002216565.1 Crithidia mellificae | reverse complement strand
TTTTCCTTAAGTGGAATTCGCACACCAAAACGTTTCGACGTTGTGTACGCATCATGAAGTCCTTGGCTCCTGAGATGGCGGCCACGTACGACCCGGCCGCGGTGGAGTCCGGGTGGTATCCGTGGTGGGAGAAGTCGGGCTTCTTCCGCCCTGCCTCCGACACGAAGCCTGAGACGACCGCCAAGTCGTTCGTGATTGTCGCCCCGCCGCCGAACGTCACGGGTTTTCTGCACCTCGGCCACGCCCTCACGGGTGCCGTGCAGGACTCCCTCACCCGCTTCCATCGCATGAAGGGCGACAACACCCTCTACGTGCCAGGCACCGACCACGCCGGTATCGCCACCCAAGTCGTGGTGGAGCGCCGCACGATGAAGCTCGAGGGCAAGTCGCGCCACGACCTTGGTCGCGAGGAGTTTACGAAGCGGCTGTGGGACTTCAAGGAGAACCACGCCGGCATGATCACCAAGCAGTTCCGCGAGATCGGCCTCTCCCTTGACTGGACGCGTGAGCGCTTCACGATGGATGAGAAGTCGTCCGCGGCGGTGGTGGAGGGCTTCGTGCGGCTGCACGAGGACGGCCTCGTGCACCGCGATACCCGCCTGGTGAACTGGTGCTGCGCGCTGCAGAGCGCCATCTCCGATATCGAGGTCGAGTTCGTCGACGTGCCGAAGACGTCCAAGATGACGATCCCGAACTACGACCGCAAGGTGGACATGGGCGCCCTCACCCACGTCGCCTACAAGCTGGCGGACAGCGATGACGAGATCGTGATCGCGACGACGCGGCCGGAGACGCTGCTGGGCGATACCGCCGTCGCCATCCACCCTGACGACGAGCGCTACAAGAAGTTCCACGGCAAGTTCCTCAAGTGCCCGTTCCGCGACGCCACCATCCCGATTGTGTTGGACGCAACGCTGGTTGATGTGAACTTCGGTACCGGTGCAGTCAAGATCACCCCGGCGCACGACCCGAACGATTTCGAGTCGGGCAAGCGCCACAACCTGCCGCAGCTCGTGATGATGGACCTCAAGGGCTACGTGACGATGGAGCCGTTCAAGGGCATGCACCGCTTCGATTGCCGCCGCGAGATCGTGAAGAAGTTGGAGGAGATGGGCCTGCTGCGTGGCGTGGAGCCGTACGAGTACCGCGTGGGCCGCTGCGAGCGCACGGGCGACATCGTCGAGCCCATGCTGCTGCCGCAGTGGTTCATCGACTGCTCTGACATGGCCCGCCGCTCGGTCGAGGCGGTGCGCACCGGTGAGCTGAAGCTGTACCCGCCGTCGCACGAGAGCGTGTGGATGCACTGGCTGGAGAACATCAAGCCGTGGTGCGTGTCCCGCCAGCTCTGGTGGGGCCACCGCATTCCTGCCTACAAGGTCGTCAACGCCCTCCCCTCCGACCACGCCGACCCGTGGGTGGTGGCCCGCAACCTGGAGGAGGCGAAGACGAAGGCGAAGGCGAAGTTCAACCTGACGGACGAGCAGGTGGCCGCGGCGGAGTTCGAGCAGGACCCGGACGTGCTGGACACGTGGTTTAGCTCCGGCCTCTGGCCCTTCTCCACGCTGGGCTGGCCCGCGGACTCGGACGACATGAAGCGCTTCTTCCCGAACTCGCTGATGGAGACGGGGCACGACATCATCTTCTTCTGGGTTGCCCGCATGGTGATGCTGTCCCTGCACTTCACCGGCAAGCTGCCGTACAAGGAGGTCTTCTTCCACGCCATGGTGCGCGACAAGAACGGTGAGAAGATGTCGAAGTCGAAGGGCAACGTGATCGACCCGCTCTATGTCATTCACGGCGTCACGCTCGGCGAGCTCAACGAGACGGTGCGCAGCGGCAACCTCAGCGAGAAGGAGGTGGAGAAGGCGATCAAGCAGCAGAAGGAATTCTTCCCCGACGGCATCCCGGAGTGCGGCAGCGACGCCCTCCGCTTCGGCCTCCTCTCCTACACTCAGTCCGGTCGCAGCGTGAACCTGGACATCCAGCGCATCGTCGCGTACCGCCAGTTCTGCAACAAGCTCTGGAACGTGGTGCGCTACGTGCTCTACCACGCCCTCGGCACCGAGTACAAGCCGAGCCAGACCGCCTTCGCGCCCGCCGCCGACGCCGCCGCCCTGCCGCTGGAGTGCCGCTGGATTCTCTCGCGACTTGACGTGGCCATCACCGAGGCGACCCAGGGCATGTCGGAGGGGCAGTACGACTTCGCCCTCGCCACGACGGCCGTGTACCGCTTCTGGCTCTACGAGCTGTGCGACGTCTTCCTTGAGCTGACGAAGCCGACGATTCAGAACGGCGGGGCGAAGAAGCAGCTGGTGCAGGACGTGCTGCTGTACGTGGTCGAACAGGGCCTGCGGCTGCTGCACCCCATGATGCCGTTTGTGACGGAGGAGCTGTGGCACCGCCTGCCGAACTACAGCACCTTTGCGCACGAGACGATCATGCTGGCGCCGTACCCGGAGGTGGCCGGGTGGGCCAACGTGGACGTGGAGGCGTCCATGGCGATTATTCTCGACGTCGTGCACAACGTGCGCTCCACGAAGGCGTCCTACTCGCTGACGAACAAGCACAAGCCGCAGGTGTGGATTACCGCCCACACGCCCGAGCTGCGCAGCCTCTTCAGCGCGGAGACGCTGATGATCTCCACCCTTGGCGTGGTCGGCGAGGTCCAGGTGGTGGCCCCGGCGGATGAGGCGACGGCCGTGCCGAAGGGCTGCGGCTTCTCTGTCGTGACCAAGGAGGTCGGGGTGAACATGATGCTCATGGGCTTCATCGACGTGGAGAAGGAGGTGACGAAGCTGGAGAAGCAGCTGGCCGGCCTGACGAAGCAGATCGAGGGCACCAAGAAGAAGATGTCGATTCCGAACTACGAGACGAAGGTGCCGGAGGAGATCCGCGCGGCGAACACGGAGAAGCTGCACACTCTGGAGACGCAGGAGGCGCAGCTGCGCGATGGTCTGGAGAAGATGCGCAGCCTGAAGTAAAAGCTAGAAGAAAAAGGTTAGGACAACTAGTGAGAATGAAGGTTGTCACTGACTCTAAGCAGGTTTGTTCTGAGTGAACAAACTACTTTTTTTCTTTATCGCACTTTTGCGTTTTTATGTCACGTGATCTGTAGTTTTTCTGATATTTTGTTTAATTTGACCTAACTAATATCTTGTGTAGACGGAAAGTAATGTGATGAAGTGATTGCTTGCTCCATGGAAAGAATTTTTTTTTTTGTAATTGTTCTTTTAATGCTGACATTTTCTCCACGGGGAGTTGAACCGTAAATAGAAAGTTGATGCAATGGGAGGGGAAAAGCGGGATGTTGCGGTTTTCTGTTCCTTTCTCCTATTCGTTTTAGCGCTCTTTTGTACGGTATCTTTATCTCACCATGTGGACTAGGTGCCTAGCATTGGTATTAATTATAAAAGCAGACAAAGGTTTGTTGTATAAATGTCTTTTCCACCCCCTTTTCGCTTTTTGTTCTTGCTAGCTTTTTCATTTGTCGTTTTTTCTGTTGATTAACGGATAAAGTGCAAGTTTGTTTATTGGGTAAGGATTTGTGATTGTTAATGTATGACACAAGCTGTTAGCGCGGCGATGAAAGCTTCTCCTGGTTCAAAAATAATAATTATAAGAAAAAACAAGCAAACTGGAATTTAGATTACAAAGAGTGGCAGTAAAGCTCGCGAGCGATTCTTTTAATTTTCTTAGCACTTTTAGGAACGTATATCGCAAATAAACCTACCCAACAATGCTACGCATAGCGAAGCGCCGGGACGCGGTAAGTTTCAACACACTTCTATAGTTTTTTACACTTCTTTTCTTTTTGACACGGCCAGAGCAGCTATGGATGCATGAAAGCGGATGCTTCTTGTTGCCAGCAGATGCACTGAAAAGCCACGCGGTGACGACGCCGATAGCTATTTTTTGTGTCAACTTGTCTCTGTAAACATTGTTTAATAATATTTTTTTTTTTTAACCCACTTTAGACCCTGCTGCTTTTCTTTTCCTCTCGCTCTCTCCCTCTTTAACGTACATCGTCTTTGCATGGACCGTGACAACACCCATCTTTGACTCATGCAAACACCCAAAAAGTCAACTGCCAATCACGCTTAACCCGCTAATAAAGAATAACTTCGTTTTTGTGTCATTCTGTCCTCGTTTTCGCTTTCTCTCTTTTCAGCAACCTTTGCTTTGGCCGTACTTGCTCGTTTTCTCTTTACGAAAAAAGAAATAAAAATCAGTTGACGTTGAGCGACTCGCTTCACCGCGGTTCCCTCGTTTCCTCTTGTGCATCTTTCCCCGCACATCCACACACACTCACACACTTCTCGCAGCCATGGCTTCCCCTACCTGGGCTTCCCCGCGCGACGAGTTTCCCGAGTCGGTGCACGCGCTGATGTCGCTCTGGGGCGGCTTCGCCAACCCCACGGACTACAGCGACAGTGGATTGGAGAAGCGCCTGGAGCTCGACTTTGCTGCCGCCGTGCCGGCCGCCACCTTCACTGTGGCGGAGCTGGAGACGGTGCTGGCCGCGGCGCAGCAGTCGCTGAAGCACTTCACCGAGGCGGAGGGCCTGCTGGCGCTGGAGCTGACGCAGAGCATTCTCATTCTGACTCCCCACAAGATGATCATCACGGCGTCGTCGGAGGTGATGCTGCATCAGGTGCTGAAGCCCGCCCTCGCCCTCTGCGCCGCCAAGGCGGTCGAGATCGAGTGGGCGTCCTACCTGCGCAAGAACACCACCTCGCCGTGGTGTGCGGAGAGCGAGACGAGCGATATTATGGCGCAGGAGTACGCCGACCTCAAGGCGGCCTTCCCGGCTGGCAAGTCGTTCCTCACGGGCCCGGTCGACAGTGACCACTTCTTCAACTTCGTCTACGACGACGTGGAGCGCCAGGCGGAGCGGAAGGAGGAGGATGTGCAGGTGAACGTCTTTCTCTACGACGTCGTCGACGGGCTCAGCGACACGCAGAAGTGCGAGCAGCGCTTCGCCGCGCTGCCGAACGGCGAGTACGAAATCGCGCGCACCTTTGCGGCGCTGCCCTGCGTTTCCTTCGAGACGAACGCCAAGGCGGCCATCACGGCCCCGACGCGTGTCCAGCACCTCGTGGACACCTACCAGCCCGCGCACTTCACGATCGTGGCGCTGCAGGACAAGGACACGGACGGTGCGGCGCTGCGCCGCAACTTCCAATGCTTCACGTCCTACACGCTGCAGAACCGCACGGTGAACCACTTTGGCGAGGGCTACGCCTTCCACCAGCTCGTGTTCGCCCGCAGCGAGTGAGCGCACTGAGGTGCGTCGATAAAACGGCAGGCTAAGAGTGCCACCGCAACTTTTCTCTGCTATCAGGAAGAAAAAAGAAAACCAACCTTATATCCATCTACATATCTCTAAGCGAAACACAGTGAGAGGGCCAGTTGGAAACGCGTAGGGCACGCGTGCCCAGAGATTTAAAAAAAAGGAGATCTAAAATTGTTTTGGAAAGAAAAAAAAAAAGCATTTAGTCTCCATTTTGTTTCCTTTTCGTTTTTAGCAGTCGGTGTGAGTTGGAATCGCGGCTTGCGTTCACGCAACCTCGCCACGTTCTTTTCTCTTTTCTGACTCTGCTACTTTTTTCTTTTCTTTAACCTTGGCTTGCTCATTCTGCTCTGTAGCAGCACATCAGCTGTTGAGGTGCATGACGCATTGCAAGGCAAGAGAGAAACGCATCTCTCCCTTTTCTCTTTCTCTTTTTTCCGAATTAGTATTTACTGTCTTTCTTTCCTAGTTTTTCTTTGACTTGTCTTCCTGAAATATTACAAAAAAAACTCAAGTATGTTTTTACTTCTTTTTTCCCAGTTAACTATCAAGTTTTAATTTGCGTTTTCCTTTTTTGTTCAGTTTAAACTTGTTTTCTCCTTTGTTTCTCAGTTCTTTTTTTTTCGCCAGTTTTTCTGGTGCGTACCTCTTGTCATTGCTTTCCTTCCTGATTTCGCTCTTTCCCCAAACTTTCGTCCCACCTTTTTTGCCTTTTCCTCTTTTCCTGTCCACTTCGTGAATAGTGACGTGCTCTTTCAATCATATAGACCCTTTTTTTTCATTGAGCCACTGTATTGAGCTTTGCGTAGAGACAAAACAAAAAAAGGGGTGGGATAAGAAAAAAAAAGGGAAGAGAATTAGCGGAAGCAGCACTGAAAGAATTAACGCCCGACACCACTCTTTCTACGCTATAGAGTCCCGCGAATCAGTAACTGGGGCTGACTTCTTCCCCCGAACTTTTCGGTCTGTTTTCACCAAACGACAAACAGATTGCTTGCACAATCATGCTAGGTTCAATCAACATATTTTTTTTTTCTGTTTTGATTGTTCCATCGCATAACACATGTTAAAATGAGGCTTTATTACAAAAGGTAGTGTTTGCGTTGTGTCCCTGTTGCCACCACTTTTTTTTTCCGTGTTTAAGCTCTCATTTATCTTGGGCTGTTATCTTCTTTTTCTCTCAATTCTGTGTCTTCTTTCGTTTTTTTTTTCAAAGTTTGTGGTAGTGAGGGGAATTGGTGTGTTATTGCAGCGCATCCATGCACCCTTTCTCTCTCAAGCACGAAAGAAGGTCAATCACAGAAAGCTGCAACAACTAAAGTTTCTACAGAAACAACAATGCCAAAAAATGTTGCTCTACGGGGGGCATTCTCTCTTCTTTTCATCAGCGTGCGTTTCAAAGGTCTCCTGTTCATCTGTACATGTCTCTGCGACGAGATCTTCTCGTACTCGGTCCACGTCTCTGTCTTCCATAGTCGGTCGTTTCCCCTTTTCTCTTTTTACTTTAGCTCTTTTTGTCCATTTTCTCTTCATGTTTTTATACGACTGATATTGTTTTCTGGTGTACTCTTTTCTTTTTCTTTTATATCTACGAAGCGACTTTTTCTGTGAAGTTCAGAGCAGAGCGAGTGAGAAGGACCGGAACCACGTGACGATTAACCCGAACGAATTGTGTTAGCGCAATTAACCTACAACCCAACCCAACAATAGCCGACCTTCTTTTTTTCTTTTTGTTGTTGTCCCCGCAGCAGCGGAGAAACAACTGAATGGTCGACCTTAAAAAAAGTCCCTTGCGTGCTTGAGTATGTGTGTGCGTGTCTACTCAAGCAGTGTGTCAAGGGGACCCCGCCTGTCGAAGTAAGATGCTCTTCGCAGTGCGGCTAGGGGTACACTGGCGTCTTCGAACTGGCCGGTGCCACGGAGCTGGGCAGAACAAGAAAAGCGAACAGAAACTTCAAGCTGTTTTCAAAAGCAACAACAACAAAAATGAGAATTTGCAGAAAATGGTTTGGTCTCTTCATTCTTGTTTTGAAGCTTAAGTAAACAGTTTTTTCTACCTTTTCGAGCTCTGCTGTGTGATTTTTCTTTGGTATTCAGACTACGTGCAAATATCTTCTATCTTTTTTTTCTTTTTACCTTTTAGCTTTTATTTTGTTTCTGTACATTATCATCAGCTAAGCATGTTTTCTTCTGCTTTTGATTAAAAAGAAAGGTGCACTGCGCAGGACTATCCTGCATCGCATCCTCTAACTGCTCCTCACCCACCCTTTAAAGTCAAACAAACAAACAAACAAACAAACCAGGCTAGTAACCAGGTAGCTGTTGACGTTCTTCATTTAACCGGCTTCTAATTTGAAAAGAAGGTCAGTTTGGTGAGCAACACAACTTCTGATTTCTGCCGTTTTTTATACTTATTTTCATCTTTGGAGAGCACAAGAATAGAAAAACAATTTCTGCAACTTGCTTCTGTTCCCAACTTAGCTTTGATTTCTTTTTCTGACGCTTCCTACTTTTTTTATTACTCTTTGCACGTTAGTTTTTACGGGTCCTTTTTGTTTTTTCTTTCTTTTCCTTCAGCTTCGCTCTTCTTCTTTCCAGCTTTTTTTCTCGTTGCGATAAGCTAACTAACCCGTTGAATACCTCCAGATCACTTAGTGCTGAGTTTCTTCTTTACTTTCCTGCATTGTTACCTGGCGCCTTTCCGTCAAAGGACAAGGTCCGCGAGTTGCCTGCAAGAAGACTAGAAAAGAAGAAGAACTCTTCACTATAGAGCTGGGAAAAGAGATTTCACGACTCCGTCACCGTAGTACTTTTTTGAAGGGACCTAGAATAAATTTTTCGTGAAGACTCGGGTGTCTAATTGTGTGTCTGTGTGGTTGTGCGCGCGCGTCAATTGGTCTGACAAACAATCCTTTTGCAATTTCCTACGCGTAAATTACTGTGTCTAGTTTATCTCGATTTTCCAAAAATCGAGATCAAATTCAATACCCTTATTTTTCCCTTTTCTCTTTCTAGGTGTGTGCTGTTGCTGCACGAGTGATGACTGCTTGGCAAAGCACAATCGTCTCCACTCCTCACGGCAGGAGGGTCTCCGGTTGTCAGTTTGGCCGTTACACCAGCAAGCGCAGAAGCGCAAAAGAAGAGAATGAAAGGAAAGGCGCGCACCCAACTACGCACACAAGCACTCGTCTCTCGCGGAACTTTTTTTTTCTTTGCGGTCTCTTTAATAACAAGTATTAGTAAGCAATCCAAATTCATATGCGTAAGTCACAGCAGCACTTACACGGAAACGCGGCAGAAAGAGGACAGGATCATAGGGCAGCGTGTGAAGTTTTCTACAAAAAAAAAAAGGATCAAGTGGCAAGGGTGGACAAGCAGGTGTGCGCTCCAATGTTTTTTTTTCCTCTCTACTTCCACAAGCATTGTGGCTACTATTCTTTCCGCCTTCAATCGGTGTTTTTTTTTTCCCGCGAGCGCAGACTTCTTTGTTTCTTTTCCCATCTGTTCCTTTCGCCCTTGCTATTCTGATTCAGAACGATCTTGACTTTTTGTTTGTTTCACATATAGAGAGTGATTGGTTTCTAGCCGTCCACACCGTTGTGCCTTTATGACTGAGACACTCTCGAGTGTCATTCCCTCTTACGCGCTTTTCCCTCTGTGACGCTGCCGTGCAACACGTATCTTCCACTTCTCTTCCCCCTTCTTAGATGAACGCATAGATTTCCCCTCCGCTGCCTATCGTCCAGCACGCTGACCGTTGGTGGACAGGCACTTTCTGCTGGCCTAGCTGCCGACAGGGAAGTGCAGTTTTTATTACACGCATTGCTTTCCAACTCACGGTTATTGCGTTGCTCGTGCATACGATGGCACACCCAGGGAGGTGGGGGCGGGGGGAGAGAGTGGAGACTTGAAGACGCCTTAGTGGTGTGTGTACCCCAAGGGTTCGTTCGGGGGTTGAGAGAAGACGATTTTAGGTAGTAGACAATTTTAGTTGAAGTTTTTCTTTTTTTTTGCACGGAGAAACGGTCGATACAGTCTGCCAGGGTGAATGCATCCCAATTGTTCCATCTTTTCCCTCTTTTTTTTTATTTCTTTGATTTGAGCTTAGCACCATGCTGCAACACACATGGCACAAAACACTAACCTTCTTGTTTTCATGCGCATAAAGAGTTTTTCACAACGGGTCTCGACCAGACGTGAAAAACTAATAATGCTTTCCTTATATTTTCTTTGTCGTGTTCCATTCTTTTTTTTCAAGTATTTGATCTCTTTTCTTATCCTCTGCAGTTCTCACGAATCTTCAACGAAAGAGAAGCGCAGCGTGTGGATTTCCGAATGGATAGGAAAGATACATTAAACACTAACGAAATCGACTTTATGTGATCTTGTGCGACGCTAACCTGTTTTACGCATGCGAGAAAGACTCGAAAAACCTAATCGAGAAGCGGCCGCGTCGCCCTTTCTTGTGCTTTTTTCATTCACCAAAAAATGTGAGGGACTGCCTTCCTTTTTTTTTCTTCACGCGATTCTTTGTCTCCGAGCAACGCTACATAGAATTTCGCCTTTGTTTTTTCTCCCTTTTCTTGTTATCAAGGAGAATGCGTCATGTAGCAGGCTGCAGCCCGAAAACACATTTTGCAGTAATGAATTTGCACAAGAAAGGTAAATACCAGTGCTGAATAGCTAGAAAGGTTTTTTCCTTGTTTCATACCTCTTTTTTTCTAATTATCAAGGCGTTGTTCGTTGTGATTGTTGTCCGTGTGCGCTGGTTTGAAAACCGGGCACCCAGGCGGAGCAGTCGTTTTTCTATTTTCACTACGTTTGTTTTTGAATTGCTAAGATTAGAAACGGAGCCTGGAGAAAAAATACAAATTAAAACGTGCGCCAATCCGTGAGAAAAAAGCAATTTTTGTTGTTAAAAACTTTTTAAATTGAAAATGAAACAAATTTTTAAGTTATGCACGCTTGAGTGCGTCATGCAAGATTTTTTTCCCATTACTTGTCTAAGTATTTGACCCGTGCCCCAACTGAATGGCGCACCCGCGCCTGCCAGTTGTGGCGGCAGCAGGGGAAAAAAAAGTGAGCGATCTCTATTTGAAGTAAAGGTGCTTTGAAACACCTGCGGTGTTGCTGCAATTGCTGAACTTTCTTTTTCTCTTTTTAAACTATCCGGCCCTGAGTTGAACAGGTGAATTTATATGTACGGTAGTAAAAACGGAAAATTAAAAGCAACGTCCGCTTTTTTTTTTCCCCCTCTCTTCTTTCACGCTCTAGTGTGCTTTCGCTTGTTTTCGAAACCCACCGATGCAGAAGTGAAAAGGAAAGCGCAAGCAAACCTAAAATTCTCTACTTGGCGCGCAAAAAAGGATGTGACAGATGGCACGTGTCCTTCCCTTTTTTTTTTTGGAGTCTCTCTTTTACTCTTGTTTCTCTCATTAAGCTAGGTATTTTACTTTTTCTTCTTTTCTTTCTACTATTATACGTTAGTAAGTACTTCTGATCAGCGTGTAGGTTGTGGCTATTCAGAACAAGAAACAGATTTGCATGAAAAGACAGATTAGAGAAGTGATCACATTGCATTTGGTATAAGGCGATGTGAAGGAAGAAGAAGCTGTCTTGTTCCGCATGTCGTCTTTCAAGTTCAAGGTGAAAACTGAACGTATTAAGAAAAAGGGAATGACGGTTTCCTGAAACGTCTTTTTTTCTTCTCACGTGTTGCTTCTGTAGATTAGCTTCATCGTTGAAGTTTAGGCTCGTGCTGAGGACCGCTGTTCACGCTCGACAGCACTCATTTTTCTTTTCCTCCATTTATGAACTAATAACCGTTTAAGGTTTAAAATAATCTTTTTTTTTTACCGTCTTGCCTCTTGTTTTCTATCCTCTTGTGTTTTGTCGCGCAACTGCAGCAAACAAAGTGTAGGTACGCACTCCATTCTTACTTTGTAAATAAGAAGCTTCATTTAGAATTACGAGCTTCACAACGCGAAAAGAGAGAATTATTAGTTTTTGACAGAAGAAAAGATTAACAACAGAAACTTCATAAAACGTGGTGTGGGAAAAGCAAACTTAAATTTCACATTTTTCCCGAGGCACATATAGCTCCGCAGTCGCTTTATTGTGTCCAGAGAAAAATTTTTGTTAGAAAAAGTCACTCAAAAAAGGAGAGAAATAGCACCGTACGCTCCGTACCTAAATTTCATTCATTGCGCACCAATCTGTTATCACTGACACACAACACACAGACACACAGACACACTAAAGGAAAGACAGAATGAACGTCTCGTCGCCGACGACGAAGGATCCGGTGACCCTCATGGCGATGTGGGGCTCCATGAAGGGCTACGACCCGGAACAAGGGTTCAGCTTCGAGGGCCCGGAGAAGCGACTGGAGGTGATCGTGCGGTTCACCCCAGAGACACACGTGGACGGCCTGCACAGCCTGGACGACTCCATCTGGGCTGCCGTCGTGGGCTCCCTCAACGCGCAGATCGTCTCACGGGAGGCGAACGAGTACATCAAGAGCTACGTGCTGACGGAGAGCTCGCTCTTCGTGATGAAAAATCGCATCATTCTCATCACGTGCGGCACGACGACGCTGTTGAACAGCATCCCTAACATCCTCGAGGCGATCAGCGCGGTGCGTGGCGAGCTCGAGTGGGTGTCCTTCATGCACAAGAATTATTCGTTTCCGTGGGAGCAGAAGGGACCCCACACGTCCCTCGCAGATGAATTTGCGACGCTGAAGCAGCACTTCCCCACCGGCAGGCCGTACATCTTCGGCCCTGTCGACAGCGACCATTACTTCCTCTTCTGCTACGACGACATCATTCGCCCGTGCAACTCAGAGGACGACACGCAACTCAGCATGACGATGTACGGCCTGGACAAGGAGCAGACGAAGCACTGGTTCAGCGACCGGTTTATCTCGACCAGCCCCGAGACGGCCGCGATTCGCCAGGCGACCCACCTGGACAAGGTCGTGGACGCCTCGTGGACGCTGCACGACCTGCAGTTTGAGCCGTGCGGGTACAGCATTAACGCCATCCGCGGAGAGGAGTACCAGACGATGCACATCACCCCGGAGGACCACTGCTCCTTCGCGTCCTACGAGACGAACAGCCGGTCTGCCAACTACGCGGATCGCATGCAGAAGGTGCTCGGCGTTTTCCGCCCGCAGCGCTTCACCGTGATTGTCTTTCTCGACCCGGAGAGCCCCGTCGGGAAGGCCTACGAGGCCGGGCAGGGGATTGGGGTGGAACCGGAGTACTACCCAGACTACAGCGTGCTGCACCGCACCACCAACGAGTTCGCGCCCGGCTACGTGGCGATGAAGATTAACTACGTCAAGACGTCGGCGCTGGAGGAGGCGAAGAAGGCGGCGGCGGCGGCGAAGGCTGCGGCTGCTGCGGCGAAGAAGTCAGAGGCCGCAGCGACTTCTTCATAGCACCACTGATAGAGGGATAGAGAGACGGAGAAGGTTTGAAGCGAAAATTAGTGAGGATACAAGGGAGGAAAAGTAGATTGTGGCACCTACTTTTTGTTCGGCTCCTGTTTTTACTCTCTTTGCGTTGCCCAATTAGTTTTCTTTGGAAATTCCATCCTTCTTTTCTGTGCTTGACTGCCTCGAGCGAGCCGAGCACAACTCCTTATTATTTAGTGTCACAATAATTATTATTACTATCATTGTTCTTTATTTGCCACGGGTGCTCAAAGAAGTGTTTCTTTGGCGCATCAAGCCAGCTGTTTTGATGATGAAAGCTTCCGGGTTTCGTTTTCACCTTTCAACTGAGCTTACTGAATGAAGGACAATCGTTTTTCTTTTTCTTTTTCTTGTGATATTTTCAGCCCTGCTGTGATTTAAAGAGGCCGCATTAACTTTATTTGTACGGATAACGACTAACAAACTGCCAAAAAAAGCTTTTTCTCTAAAGTCCCCCTTTTTTCTGCTTCACCAGACTAGTTCTATAAGCCTTTGAACTGACCAAATCCAGAGGTTGTCTTCCGTTGCGATTGCTTCCTATTTACTTGAAAGGTTTAAAGAGGCCACCATTTGTTTGAAGAATGCGTACCAATACCTTTCAGACTACGATTAAAGCTTGCAAGCGCAACGAAATATATCCGTGTTTACTGCAGAAATATAAAGAGTAGCTGGTTCATCCTTCTCTCTCTTTCTTCTGATTCCTTTCTCTCGTGATGTTTAACTCTTTCTTTGCTTATTTAAACGTATGAACGTGAATGCGGAACAACATTTTTTTCCTTATACTCACCTCAGTGCACGCGACGGCATACAGACGCACTTACACAAAAGTATCTTTTAGATTTTTTTCAAGGGACGTAGTTGACCTTTATTTTCTTTATTTGCAGCCGAGAAGTTGGACGCGTCGCCATCGCCATGCGCCGCTCCGTCCTTCGCTTCGCCCCCTTTCGCGCAACCGCCGCCGCCACCACGCCGTACCAAGTCGTGCTGCGAGCGGTAGAGCAAGACGGGCGTGGTTTGCTGGCGGCCGCGGAAGTCTTTAAACAGTTTCAACGCTACTATCAGACCTATCAACAACAGCAGCAACAGGGGGAGGCGACTAGTCCGCTCGCCTCGCAGCAGTTTTACGGAAAGCCGCTGACGCAGTTCTGCGGCCGTGCCGAGGATGTGGAGCCGATGACGATGCTGTTGCTGAAGGTGCTGTGCGACCTGCAAAAGCTAGAAGAGATGCGCTTTCTCTTCACGCAGTGCCTGTTAGAGATGGAGCACCAGACGCCCTCGGTGGAGCTCTTCAACGTCTATCTCCTCGCTATTAGCATGACCGACACCTTTAATCAGTACGAGGTGGAGAATTTGGTGGAGTTGCAGCGGGCAAAGTTGATCGTGCCGGACATTGTCACCAAGCTGTCGATGTTCATCCTCTACCTCCGGCTCGGGCATGAGGACTGTATGGCGTGGTGGCCGGTTATGCGAGACGAGGTCGAGGCCATTCTCGACGAGGGTACCGCAGCCCGCTACCCCTTGCTGCCCCTGCGCCTGCAGCACTGCTTTCAGACTCTGCTGCGGCTCCACTACGACACGGCGGCAACACACGCCTGTCTCATGCTGCTGCGCCGCGCCGCCCCCGAGCGGGTGACGCCGTCGCTGCTGCTGCCGTATCTGCTGCTGAGCGCGCTGAACGCGGCGACGCCGCCGTCGCAGGTCGTCGAGGTCCTGCAGATGACCGAGCCTGCCGCGCGTGCATCGACTTCGGACGTTCACGGCGCGCCCGAGTCGTCCGCTTCGGCCCCATCAGAGGCACCGGTGTCGCCTTCCTCCTCTGCATCGACGTGTGCGGTGTCAGCGGACGGTCCACTGCTGAGCAGCGAGACGACGGTGTTCCGCCTGCTTGCCAAGTGTGCCAAGTACGGCGATGCGGCCTCGGCGCGGTACATGCGCGCGTACATCGACACCTACAAGGACTTCGCCCTCGTCGCGCCGGAGAATAAACCGATGGCGTCGCTGCTTTATGTGGAGGCGTTGACCAAGGCGGGTCACGTCCGCACCGCGCTGCGCGTGCTGGAGAGTGAGGTGCCGGCCTCGTACTGCCTGCCAGGCGAGCGTCCGAAGCTCTTTCTGCAGTCACGGCGCCTGTCCCTGCTGACGACCGATCCCGTCACCAACGTGGTGCTCGCCCTCACCCCCCTCGTCGCCGCTCTGCACGTAGCCGACCCTCTCCTGACGCTGATCGCAGCAAAACCCGACGCTGTTGACGCCGAGGAAGCTGCGCCGGTTCCCGTGACCGCCACGACGCTGAACCTCTTCGTTGCGGCGTGCGAATACGCGGGCGGGCCAACACGTGCGGAGGAGATGCTTCGGCTCTTCCCACGCTATGAGGCGGCGCCGTCGTGTGCCACCTACGCGATGCTGCTGCGAGTCTACGCGGCTCACGCAGCCGTGCGTGGCGTTGCACGACTTCGCAGCCTGCAGCGCGAGATGCAAAACGCGGGGCTTGACGTGGACACGACGTGGCTGCACGCGGCGATGACGGTGGCCCTCAACGCACGTGACATGGGCACCGCGCTGCGCCTGGCGGAGATGCACGTGGCGCGCAAGGCGAGTCTCGATGCAAAGCACGGAATTCGACTTCTGCGTGAGCTGGCCGGGGCAGCGGATGTGGCGGGCATGCAGCGAGCTCTGCGTGTGTTGCGTGCGAGTCGGTCACCCATTGACCCGCGCAGTGTGGCGCTGTGCACGGCGGTCGTGAAAAACTTGGGTCTTTCACCAGATTTGCTGCGTGAGCATGGCGCCTCCTCCTGAGCGGGAAGCTGCTGTGGCTATTCGACAGTTCTGCCAGTGGGTCTGTTTGATAATCTTCTCAGTTTGCCAGCGTTGGTGTTTTCTGTTCGGAAATGTGTTTTTCAACATGGTCACATTTTCTTCTAGGTGTAGAGCTTGCTTTGTCACAGTTTGAAATTTTAAAGCCACGCTGAGAAGCAGATTAAGCGAAACCTGAAGCTTTAGTGAGATTTCAAGAATGCTACAATAATTGGGAGGTTTCTGAGATATTTTCAAAGCAGAGCTAATTGCAACACAAGTGAACGCTGTCAAATTAGCAAAGCTGGATCGCGTGCTTTTAAACCTGCTTTGTTGACAGCTTTGCCAAGAGATATTCTTTTAATGCGTTCACACGCTTCCAGGAAAAAAAAAAACACCCGCGCAAAAACGTCCCCGCCACCTCTATCTATCCTTTTTAAACATTCGTTGTTGCCTTTTCCCCCTCTTTATTCCTTTTCATTTTCTATTATGTGCGCAAACATACATCACCTTTCTCTGACAGTTCAGTTTTCCTTCCGGAAAAACGCACACGCCTCGCTACCACTCTATCACTCTCGCTTTTTTAACTCTCGTAAGATAGTTTACACCCTATAACTAAGCTTTTTTCTCTCTTAAATTTAGTATCAATTACGACTGTTTCTCCGGAGTTTTCTCGAGAAACACCGTCCTTACCCTCTATTCTTACACCGCAGACCCGCATCTTCCTCGCCGCGTGCACTTTGTCATCAAGATGGCCGCCGCCCAGCAAGTTGCCAACGCCTTCACCGTCGACTTCGTCGAGCGCGTGTCGAAGAACGCCGCGAACCTCGCCGAGGTCTACGGCCGCCGCGCCACTCTGACCATCAACGACTTCGAGCTCGGCATCTCCGAGGTGTCGGACAGCGATGTCCCGCTGGCGGCGCAGAAGTGGGCGGCCTCGCTGCAGGGCAGCCGCCTGCGCGTGGACAGCGTCAACGCCGCGCCCATCTACGGCGGCGTCAACGTCTTCCTCACCCTGACGGCGCTGGGCGATCAGCTTCAGCAGTACTTCCACGTCGCCACCACCCTCGAGTCCTACCAGGACACCTTCGGCATGGACGGCTTCTACGTCCGCCACCAGGTGATCGCCCGCATCGGCGCCGTGGTGCCGGAGCCGCCGGCGCAGCCGGAGCCGACGCCGGTGGTGGAGGAGAAGCCGGCCAAGCAGACCCCCGCGCCGGAGGCCCCGGTGGCGGAGGCGGCACCCGCCAAGGCGAAGAC
>MDUD01008302.1:0-12120 GCA_002216565.1 Crithidia mellificae | reverse complement strand
TCTTCGAGCAGCGGCTGGTCGCGCTCGTCGACGAACATGAGGGACTCGCCGGACCACTCGTCAAACTCGCCTTCCCCAAGCAGACTGTCCAGCAAGGCGGTGTCGTACGGCGAATCAGCGTTGTCGTTGGAGTCCCAGTAAAAGTGCGTGAGACGGTCCGCGTCAACGTCCTGGACGTCGAAGAAGGTGTTGGAAAGGTCCTCGGCGTTGCTGTCGTGTGGGTTGGGCTTACGGGCGTACCCGCGCTTCGTTTCCGTCAAGGCGGCCGAGGACACGAGGGAAGTGCTGAGGCCCACCGCGATGCTCGCCGGTGCCGAGGCTGCTGTCTGGGAAATGGGTGCGTGGTGGCACGTACGAAGGGGAGACGCCGCAGCGGCGGTGAGGCGTCGTAGAACGCCGGTGGCGCGCATCAGAGAAGTGGTGGCACGCAGCATGCTTGCAAGCCGTGAATCGGCAATGTGGTCTGATAAGAGAAAAATAGAGTAACAAAACTAACAGAGGAACAATTAAGACGTAAGTGTAACAAAAAAAAGGAGGAAAACTTTGAGAGTGGAAGGAAGAGCGAGATGGGCAGCACAAGTAGTCTAAAAAGAAGAGTTTTTTCTTTCAGATTAAAGTGCTGAGAAAAGAAGGTAGTTACGCTGCACAACGGCAACTCTATAGTTGGGTAAAAATAAAAGGTGAGGTGGTAGAAAGACGAGCTAGAAGGAGTTCTGATATTATCTGCCAGTGTGAGGAGTAGATTTTTCGTGAATATCTGTCTGTGTATAGCGGAGTTGTAATTCACTGGTTTACACGTTGTGGACGACCACTACAGTGCGGTTTCTGTATGCGACAAGAAAAGGGCACGTGAGTGAGCAAGAGAGAGAAAGAGAGAGAGAAAGAGACGCAATTCAAGAGTTTGCAAAAAGGGCACAATAAATTAGATGTCAAAAAGCGTCAGCACAACCTTGATGGAAGAGCTTTTCCTCCAGAATCCTCATTGGTAGCTGTACAGGCCACGTCAACGAGGAGGAACGAGTCCGGCGCCAAATAAACACCATTGGATTCTTACAGTAATGTAGGAAGTAAGTTAGTTTCGTAAAGCTCAATCACATACTTCTGCGTCACATGATTCTGTTATCAGTACACTTTGAGAGCATAGCTTTTGTTATATCAGTGTTTAAAGTTTTGCCGCAGTGTGTGCGGTGAGTACAAAAAGATGCAACGAAAAGAAACGCAGATTGAATAACAAGGCAAAACATGCAAACAAAGTAGCGAGCCAGACATTACGCATGGCAAATGCAAGAGTTAAAAAAAAAACTCAACTTTTTCAAATAAACTTTCAGTTGACCCATGCATACACACACAAGCACGTTCAATCATCATCGCTGCTGTCGAACAGCTTCGGCTTCGTCAGCGCATTCACCGCAGAGGGAGGCGGCCCTGCCTTACTCCTCGCTTCACGCGGCGCACTAACCGGCGACCGCGCGTTGCCGTCGTCACTGTCCGCCTCGTCTTCGCTCGAGCTGCCGCCGAACATGTACCGTGCCGGCCGCGCTGCCGCTGCGGCTGCGGCTGAGGTGTCACCTTCTTCCTCCTCCTCCGGCACTTCGATTTCAGCAATGGCCGTTCGCGGCGGTGGTGGGGGCGGCGGCATTGGCGTTGGCGGAGACGACGACGACGTCGACGAGGAGAAGTCATTTGAAGAAGCAGCGCCGTCGTCTCTGTTGTTTGCGGCCCCGTCCCCGTCCGACGGCAGCGGCGGCGGGGCGTCGCGGTCGGCATACGTGGAGTCCACAACCGCTTTTGGCAGGGAGTGCGCGGGTAAGGTGGGTTTTGTCAGTGCTGAGGGTGGTGGCGGGAGAGACGTGCGCTGCAGCTGCTGTTGCTGCGGAGGGCTCTGCGCCGCTTTCGCGCTCTCCTCCGTCTTTTCCTCCGCCTCCTCGTCAGACGGCGGCAGCGGTGGGGGTTCGTCCGCAAAAGCTGAATTGTCTTCTGCGCTAGTGACGTTGTGACCGTTGACGGCGCTGCGTGCAGCGTTGACGCGAGGCGGGTCTGTGAGGTTGAAAGCAGGGGCTGGCGCAGACGCAGGAGGTGATGGCGGTGGCGGTGGCGGTGCAGCGGCAGTCGGATCCGCGTGAAGCGGTGCTGATGCGTTTTCCTGTTTCATCGCTGACGACGGAGGATCTTCAAATGCAGCTGCTGCTGCTGCGGGCGGCAGAGGAGCAGGCGGTGTTCCGTCTGCGAGTGCATCTGTTGTCGACAAAGGTGGTGGGGCCGGCGGAAAGGCTGAGGGGGCGGCGCCCGCCACCTGCGCCGGTGCGGTAGGTGCTTCCTCCTCGTAGGCGGTCAGCGGCGGCGGTGGAGGGGCCAAAGCCGCAGCGGCTTCTTTCCGCACCCTCTCTCCCTCCACGTTTGCCTCCTCTTCAATGCAATGCCGAGTCTCGGCTTCTGCGGCGTCCAACGCCTCCTGCTGCGACCGGCGTAGCTCCGCCTCCGCCACGCCGCGCTGCGCGTACGCGAACTGAAACTTCAACCCGCTGTGTGCCGTGTACGCCTCCGCCTCAAGTCCGGCACGCACCGCCTCCTCGTCTTCCTCCAGCACGTGCAGTGCAGCGAGGCAGTCGGCGGCCCACAGCTGCTGTGCGTCCATCGGCAACCGCGCGCGCAGCTTTGTCTCCGCCGCCAGCACCTCCTCACGGTCTGCCATCTCCTCCTGCAGGAGCAGCACCTGCGCGCGAAGCTGCGCGGCGCAGAGTTGGACAATAGCGTCGCCGCCGTCCACAAAGGCCTTCCACTGCGCCTGCCGCGCCTTCGATTCCTCCACACGAATCGCCTCCTGCGCCGCACGTTGCGCCGTCAGCCAGTCGTCGATGCCCTTCATCGTCGTGTTCCACTGCTGCTGCAGCGCGTAACGCTCCTGCGCCTCCTGCACCCCGCAGTCGAAGAGCGCACGGCTGCCGTGCAGGTGGGCATAGAGCTGCGCGACCGCCTCGAGCGTGGCGGCGTGGGCGGCGGCGACAGGGTCGGACCACTCGTGCGCGAAGTGGTAGGCCAAACCCTTCTCGTACATCTCCGCCATGTCCGCGGCGACCCACCGCAGCCGCTGCTCCACCGACTGCCGCCGGCTCTGCTGCCACAGGTGTTGCTGAAACTGCAAATCCACCCGTACCAGCGCGTCCTCGTCGTCGACGTCGTCAGCGTAGCTCCGCTCCTCGGCACGCCGCACCTCCTTCATCAGCGCCAGCAGCTCCGCACGGGTGCAGGGGTGGGTGGCGTAGCTGGTCAGCGTGCGCCAGTGCTCGCCGATGGTGTCGCGCACGGTGCGGCAGCGCGTCTGCCACTGCGCCACGCCGTACTGCAGCTGCGTGTGCCGCCGCGTCGCCTGCACGAGCTGCTCCTCGAGGTCACTCACCTTGTTCCCGAGGGTGCGGCGCAGCGCCATGGCGGACTCGATCGAGGCCCGCACCTCCTCCTTCGTCGTCTCCACCTCCGTCTTGGCACGCTGCAGGGTCAGACGCAGCTCGTCTTGGTGTCCGGCAAGGTCCGTCGCGGCCGCCTGCCGGCCCTCCGCCTTGCCATCGCGCAGGCCGCGGCCGAACTCCTCCTCCGCCACACGCCGGCGGTCCACCTGAAACTGCCGCTCCCGGGCATCGAGTTCGTGCAAGATGTCCTGCCGAAGCAACTCCGCGTCCTGCGCGCGGTGGTGCCGCTCCTCTTCCATAATCTGCACGTAGCGCAGCCGTGTCTTCTCCGCCAGATCACGCGCCGTCGTCAGCTGGCCCTCCGCCACCCGCTGCTGCGCCTGCGCCTTCTTCAGACTCTCCTCGGTCGCGCTGATCTTTGCGGCGAGGGCGGCGTTGCGGTGGCGCTCCTCGCTGAGAGTCTCCTGCATCGCAGAGAGTCGCTCCGCCATGCTCCGCACCTCGACCTGATGCACATCGCGGCGGCCTTGCACCTGCCGCAGCTCCTCTTTGCTCACATCCGCGGCGCGCTGCAGTGCGTTGATGTGCCGCTGCAGGTCTTCCCGCTCCTGCCGCCGCAAGAGCAGCGCGTCTTTCAGGCGCACAAGCTGGCGGTCCTGTTCCAGTCGCGCATCCATCGCCTTGGTGGCGGCGCCGTTTTTCTCCTCCATCAGCTTCTGCGACTCCACCGTGGCCCGGTCAATGCGCTGCTGCAGCTCCTTGTTGCGACCTTCCAGCGCGTGGTAGAGGCGGTCGCACTCGTCGAGGTGGGCCTGGGCGGTTTCCTCCTCCGTCACCACACGCTGCACCTGTTCCAGCAGCGCCTTGTTGCTCAGCAGCGACGGCTTCGGCCGCTCGACGTGCTGCCGCCACTCCTGCGAGAAGATGGCCGCCACGTCGTGGACATCACGCGCACTCGTCACGGCAGCCGTGACGCCGAGCTCCACCTTGCGCAGCACGGACATGTGCTCTGGCGGGATGCCGCTCGGACTGAGGTAAGCGGGGACGGCGGAGGCTGCCGTCGGTGCGCCGACGCTGGTACTCGTGACCGTCGTGTTGTCGAGGGTGGAGGAGCCTGCGTGGCCCACGAGTGCCACCGCACGCGACTCCGCGCGAGGAGGGTCGGCCTCCGCTGTGGCCGCGTAGACTGCCGGTGGAGCTGCAGCAGCCGCAGCGGCCTTCTCCTTACCCTTCTCGCTGCCCTGGTCCGTGCTTGCTGCTGCTCTGTTGGCGTCGTCGTCGCCGCGGACGTGCTCTACACGCAGCAGCTGCACCACGTAAACTGCGCCCTCCGCCGCTACGTTTGTTAGCGCCTCCGACACCCGCGTTGTGTAGCCGGCCGGGACAACGAAAACACGCCGTTCATCTTCCCGCATCCCGATTACGCTACCCTCGAAGCCAAAGCAGCCGTGGCTCAGCTGCGCCGCGCTCGACTTCGGCTGGAATACGTACGGTGCACTGTCACCCCCTTCCTCGCTTGGCGTCCTTGCCTTGCTGCCGGGGTGGTGGTGGGGTGGCTGGTGGTCGTCGCCGCTTTCCCCACGCTCTTGCGTCGTGGCGCCGACGCTGCAGACTCCGTCTTTCTCGCGCAGCTGGAAACCGGTGAAGGCGACCACCGCCCTATCGCCCGCCTGCAGCGGTAGCGCAGAGGAGGATGGCAGGTTGACGTCGTGCGCAAAGACGCTGGTGGCCGGGGCGCCGTAGAGCGAGTAGAAGGCGACACCGACGCAGGCGAGAAAGCGTGCCAGCTGCGCCGCCTCCGAAAAAAAGAGACTCCAGCGCTTGTCGGTGTCATCGGTGAAGGACACGTGTCCGGATGGGGCAACGACGAGGCGCAGCGACGAGTGCTGCCCATCCACCCAGCTCATGCGTGCGACACAAAAGGTGACTTGTTGGGCGTTGTAGCACACGAGGGTGTACTTTGGGGGCCGCGAGGGCAGCACAACGATAGCGCACACGCACGCACCTTTGCTGGCGGAGGCGCCACTGTCGCTGACGGAGAACAGCTCCGCCGCAATGGCACACACCGTCTCCTGTTTCATGCTTTCAGATGAACTCACTAAGAGACCGGTAAAATAATAAAAAAAGTAAAGAAGAAAAGATGCAATCCAAAATAGTATTTCAGCAGATTTCGATAATTGTTGTACTTTCGAAAGCGCGTTATGAAAAACAAAATGAGAGGACAAAAAAAAATACAGAGTCGAACACAATCGTGAAATGGTGACGTTTCATACATAATTCCGCAATACCGTAGCCTTCATATTGTAGAGGTCAACACTTTATGTTTGCATCTCTTCTCGGATAGCTTGTGTGACATAGAGCATTCTGAATTTCATATTAAACTAATGGGAAGCTTCTTCAGGTTTGACTATTGTCATGAAGCTTCAACAATACTTTCATTTTCTTTTTACATACAGCAAACGTTCTTTATTGTTAATTACTTCTCCAAAAGCCACTTTTTTTTTTGAGTAGACAAGAAGTTTCGTTTTGATAATCGATAAACGGTATAGAACAGTAGACAGAAAGGTTCATAGATAAAAAGGAAACAAACGTAGGCAGAAAACACAACTGACTTTGATTGCAATCAAACCACAACAAGCGCATCCGAAGAACACACAAATGTCGGTGAACCTTGAAAACGGCGGCAGGTGCAGTTGAAATTAGCCTTGAAACGCTCGAAGCAAAGCACGATCGGTTTACGGGCTTTGTGCAAAGAGATAAGTGACAAAGACCCTTATAGAATACAGAACAACAATAAAAAAAGCACAGGAAAAAATAAAAAAGAGAATGAAAAAGAATGCACAAATAGACCAGTACAGATAAGTGGAAGAAAGGGGAAAGCGACAAACGACAAAAGCGTTGAAGACCAATCAGAGAGACAGCAGGAAAAAAAGAATACTTGATTGTGTGACAAAGTGCAGTATCAGAGGACAATTTTTTTTCTGCATTCAAGGAGCAGCTTACTCGCCGAAAAGATCGTCTTCGTTCACAGCAGCAGCCGGCTTCGTCGGCGAGGCTGACGCGCGGTTCGCCGGCATCTGACTCGTGTTCAAGTCACCAAACAGCTCATCGAACTCGGCATCAATGTTGGCGGCAATCTGCGAGGCCGACGCGCCACGTGGGACGCCACCTGTCGAAGAAGCGGTTGCTGTTGTTGTCGTCGTCGGCGCCGGGGCAGCCCGCATTGAAAGCTGTGGTGGCACTGGCGCCGGAGACGCATCTGCCGGCGCCTCCTCCGTCTTTGCAGGGGATGCCGGAGAAGCAGCGGCTGCGTTCGTCGTTGGTGGCGCGGGTGCGGAAGTCGGGCGGTTTGGCGTGGAGGGCTGCTGTGGCGCTTCAGGCGCTGCTGGATGGGCGGCAGGAACAGATGGCGCTGCAGTCATTGGGGGAACATCCGAGGGAGCCGCACCTGCGGGTGCCGCAGCGGTGACGCCGGAATCTGACGCGGACGGCTGAGGCAGCTCCACGACGGCACCACGCATCGGTCGGGTTGGGATAGACGTGATGAGGTCGAGGTCGTCCTCCTCCCCTTCCTCTCCCAACGAAAAGATCTGCTGCTGCTGCTGTTGCTGGTGTTGCTTGGCATTGGCAATACCTGCGTTCGGCGGGGCGGCGGGTGCACCGGATGCGGCAGCGGTTGTGGATGCAGTAGGCGCGGTATTCGTACCAGGAGGAGCAGCAGCAGGAGCCGTCCCTGCTTGCGTCGCGCTCAGCTTTGTGGCGACGCTCGAGAAGGCCGTCGAGGCCTGGTCGCGCGTCTCGCTCAGGCCCTCGCGGAGTCGCTGCATCATGCCCCAGCCCCACGTCCCGGCAGCCGCGACGCTCTCCTTCGCCTTCGAACCGAGCTCCTCGGCCCGCTGCCGCACCTCCGCCGTCTCCACATGCGGCAGCAAGCCGGAGATCTCGCTCAGCTTCGCGCTGATGTTGTGCGCCGTACTCGACGCCTGCTGGCCCCAGTCCACCCCGGTCGACTTGGCTGTTGCGTCGAGGGAGGCGGCGGCGGCCGGGCTGAGCACCGCTTCAATCACGCGGTTGCGCAGCAGCGGGATGGTCGTCTTGAAACCGCCCGGCACGATGCAGACAAACGGGAAGGCCTTCTTGTTGATGAGGTAGAGGGCAAGGACCTTCAGCAGGTTCATCTCCTCCACGATGGGCCGTCCCGTGCCGAAGAGGGCGAGTGGGTGACCGCGGCACGACTCCAGTCGGCTCATCGCCACCGCCAGCTCCTCCTGCTGGTAGCTGAGGACGTCCCCGACGAGGATGGCGGTGGGCAGGCGCACGTAGTCGTAGCTCGCCTTCGACCGGCAGTCCACGATGATGTACTCACGTGCCGGCAGCACCTCGTTCTCCTCCGCTGCGGCCCCGTTCTGCGGCACGGCCTCCCCGCCCTCCTGCGCCGTCCTCGCACTGTTGCTCTTGTTGCCCGCTCGTTTCGGGAACGCCGAGGCGATGTCAGACCGCTCGAGCGGCAGACACGGCGTGTTGGCGTAGTACTGTTGCAAGTCCTCTGGCGTCTTGTTCAGCGTGCCCACGTCGGGGTAGAGGCAGAAGTCCAGCATGCGCTGCGTCGATAGCGGGGTGACGCGGTAGAGCAGGTCAGCGTTCTGCAGGAGAGACTTGCCACTCCAGACGGGCATGAGGGCGGTGGCGCGGCCATCGACCAGCTTCGGGTCCACGGCCTCACTCTTCACCCCACTCAGTTCCAGCTTCATCTCGCGCAGACAATTCGTCAGCGCCTGCTTCGTCTGCAGGGACAGGAGGTGCTGGCGGTGGGTGATGAGGTAGGCCTGTGCGACGTAGGGGATCATCACCGGGTCGCCCAGAATGAAGACCCAGTCTAGCACTTTCAGCGCTGCTTCGTAGTCACCGTGCAGAACGAGCAGGCGGCGCGACCACTCAAGGACGAAGGCGCCGACCTCGACCTGCTGCTGATCCACGTGGGTGGCCAGTGCGGGGTCATAGAACTGCAGCATGAGGCGCAGCAGCGCCGTGGTCGCCGGCTCGTACAGCCGCGACGCCGTCGAAACAAGAAAGTCCTTCTGCAGCACGCACAGCAGACGGTAGAGGGTGCGGAGCAGCTGTGCCTTGTCGCCGGACCGGCCCCCGGCGACAACGTAGGTGATGCACAGAATCACATCGATCATCTCAGGGTTGAAGTAAAACGCCGTCTCTGCCCCGAGGTGGTAGAAGAGACCGGCCAGCTCCTCCACCGTGACGCCGAGGTCAGCCGGGAAGAGGGCAGCGGCCTGCTGCGCAACGGCGGTGTGCGTCTCCAGCGCCTTTTCCGCAAAGGCCGACCACGACTCTGGCAGAGCGGCCGCCATCTGGTGCTGCTGCTGCTGTTCGTCGTCGTCCAGCAGCAACAGCTTGTACAGCTGCAGCCGCTGCGGCCGCGACATCTCGCTCGAGAGCTGGGGGATGCGCATGCACATCTTCTGCACCGTGCGCAGCGGTGGCGCGGCGGCAGACGGGTCGTCGTTGTCGAGAACCTTCAGCAGCGCAGCGAGGGCACTTTGCATTCGCGCCTCCGCGTTCGATGTGGCGGAGCCGTTGGCGGACGTGAGGCTGACGTCAGCAGGAGCAGGGGCAGCGCTGCCAGGAGCCGCACCAGCTGCCGGAGCGGAAGGGATGTCTGACTTTTCGACTTCTTGACTGGGTGCTGCGGGGGCGGGCTCGGTGTGCGGTGTTGCGTCCGTGGCAGGTGCCGCAGGCTGCGACTCCACATTGGCCGACGGTGCCTCCGCTGCCACCTTCTCCGGTCCCACCTCGTGTTGTTCGCTGGTACTCATGGTTTCTGTAAGCGTGTGTGTTGGGGCTAAGCGAGTCAATGGAATGAGAGAGAGAGGGAAAAGGGTCACCTACGAGCAGAAACAAAATAAACGAAGTTCAAAAAGCAAGTTTGTGTAATGTATAAAGATTGTTTTTTTTTTTTTGTGGTCGCAGCAAGTGAATAAAATAGTGCGAATGTTGGAAAACGAAAAAGAAAAGCTGGACTTACACGTGCTTTGTATTGGTTGGAATGAGATTTCGGTACAGTTGTTGTTTTGGTCCTGTTGAAAAAAAAAAAGGGGAAAGATTGCCAAGAACAAGAGATTGTAAAGAAGAGGACTACATTCGCTTGCAATGCTCGTTTTCAAGCTATTGCTGCTGTAGTGTAAACCGAAGCAGCAGAGCAAATTAATGCACACAGATTTTGGTGCGGTATGGCAAACAACACATCGTTTCTCTAAAGTGTTTTTTTTTAAATACTAATGGAGATGCTTTGAAGCAGGAAAAGCGAGAAAACATGAATGGAAATTAAACGAAGCGCAAAAAAGAGGAGTAGATCGTCCGTGATGCTTGGCTTCTCTTATATAAAGCTCCTCCTTCTGAAAAAAAAAAAAAGTGCTAGGCGATTTGTTAACAGGATAGAGGCTCAACTCAAATCAATTAGCTCAAGTCACATTTGCTGACCGCTGTTTCCTCTGTGCTTCCGGCGCTGAGGTACTCCGCTGTCTCGATCGGCCCCACCTTCACGTCGTCAGTCTGACTCTTCAAATGCGTTTGGGAAACGCAGGATCCCCAAAAGTCATCGAGCGCACCGCATGCTTCAGCGACACTCTGCAGCTGGAGGAGGAAGTCATTGTAATACTGCCCATCCTGATCCCTTACGCAGCTCGTGCGCAACGCCGTCATGCAGGCCAAAATGGCGGAGTGAGGCAGACTCTTTCGGTTGCCTCGCAGCAGCTCCAGTGTTGCGTGACGCAGAACATCTTTCGCATGACGCCGCTCCGCCGCTGTGACACCCGGCTGACTCATCAGTGCACGAACGTTCTCCACGGGATCGAGTACAGAAGGCACGTCGCTGCCGGCAGGTTTGGTGGGGGCGTGCAAACCTTCTTCGACAGCGTGGGGAAGCGTCGTCGCGACGGAGGCGCGGTCCGACGACGCACAAGACGCCGCTGCGAAGGAACGGTGCGTTGACGCGTCATTTTTAAAAAATATGTGCTGTGCTGTTGGTGCTGCTGCGATAGTCGCTGGAAGCGAAGGAAGGGAATACACATCGTCTAATTCCGTCGAGTAAGCATCACGCCCGTGAGAAAACCCTTGTTGCCCCTGCAAAGAAGCAATTGTTTGCGGCTCCTCGCCATACCAGGCACTGCTGTTGTGGTTATTGTGAGCCCACAACGGTATGTTAGCCCCGAGACGGTCACCTTTTTCTTTTGCACGAATTTTGCCATCACCCTGTGCTGTTGTTGCTGTTGTTGTTGCAGGCGCTGTGCTTGAAACATCCAATGGGTCAGCGTAAGGAAAGTCCGTGGCGCACGCTTCGAGCTGAGCGCGAATAGCCGTCACGCGCTTGTACACTACGCTGCTCTCTACAAAGAAGTTAGTGGACGTGCCGCGCAGCTGACGAAGCAGCGATGGTACAGTGGCGGAAGCCGAAGGTGCGGCGGCGTGTTTTTCCTTCAGCGTGGAGGCAATGGCTTCACTTTCGCTAAGATCAGCCAACCCAGCCGTTGATTGCAGCTTTGCTGCCAGCGTGGCGTAGTACTGTTGTAGCACTGGGTTGAAGGTCTTCTGCGGATTCAGCACCGTGGAATCGACCGAGAGGCCATCGATGATGTCATCCATCAGCTGCTCCTCCGCTGCCGTGTAGGTCAGTTCCGGGTACTCTGAAAATTCGTAGGCGCGGACATCTTCGGCGAAGGGCAGCGGGGCCACCACCAAATAGCGCGGCAGGCCGTCCACAGGGACATACTCGCTCGGCTGCTGCACGAAACACGCACACAGAGTTGGGTCAGCGTCGCGCCGCGCGACGAGGCGCACCAGCATCACCACGTCCATCGCCTCCATGGCGGCTGTGAGTGCGTTATAACCGCGTTGGCCGTCGTGGTCGCCGGCGAGCGGCAACAGAGCGCGAGTGCTGCCCATCAACACGCACGGCGACACTTCAGTGGACTTTACAAAGACAACTGTTTCGAGGGAAGCCGGCCCGTGCAGCTTCATCGCGTCGCGATCAGCCGGCGTGCAGAGGAGCGTGTCTGCGCCAAAAAAGACGACCTCCTCCACATCCTCCGGTGGCACCTCGCGGGATCGAGGTAGCTGCGCTGCCGCGTGAGCGTCGTTTGGGCCTTCTGCAGAGAATAGAGGAGAAGCAGCGGTGGAGGTGGCCGGGCGGATAGTCTCATAGTGCACGCTGCGCGTGACGGTGGCGCCATCGGTGGTGCTGCGCTGCAGCGACGGCAGGCGCTCCTGCTGCGTGAGAGAGAAAAGCTGCGCCGCGATGGCGAGGTCCCCCACGCGCAGTGGGACTTTAAGCAACGGCTTCTGCTGCACACGTCGGCAGCGAAGCTGCGCAAAAGCACGAAGTTCATCCTCCAGTCTTACCACTGTGCTCGGCTCCCCCAAGGTGGCACAGAGACTCCGCAGGACTTCCTCGTTCTGCTCCTTTACACCGAGTGTGTCCAGTGCAGACGCCGCGCTGCCGTTGCTGAAGTTCACGCCGAGCACGACAAGGGCAACGTCATCGAGTGTCAGGGATGTGAAGAGAGACGGCAAGGCGGCCTTGCGGAGGACGGCATGACGCGCTTCCGTGAGAAAGTAGATAGTGCGCTCGTACTTTTTCTTTGTCGTCTTTGCCTGCAGTACGTCTGCCGCCACGGTGAGCGCTTCAATGAAGTCGAAGCTGCAG
>MDUD01008292.1:0-11318 GCA_002216565.1 Crithidia mellificae | reverse complement strand
CGCGTCCTATCGCATGTCCGGCGTACCGACCACGATCCTTGTGGGTCCAACCACCTACGTGCACTTCCGACGCAAACACAAAGACTACTTCGTGCCCGACTTCCTCGCCGCTCCAGACCCTCCCGCTCCGGACCAGAGCCCGCATGTGTGGCGCTACACCGTTTCCCCAGATCACCACAACACTGTCTTTTTCTTCAACGCGGTCACAAAGAAATCTGTCTGGGTGCTGCCCATCGTGCACACAGATGGGACGACGGAGGAGTTGGGGGAAGGGGAGGTGATGCAGGCAATTCGCGACGCAAGAGGCAGAGGCAGCGGCAGCAGCGGAGCGCCATCATCGCCGTCCTCCGCTACGCGGCCATCTGAGGTGAAGGCACGAGACGCCACCGCAAGCGTGACCGACCGCTCGTCCGCAGTGAAGAGCCGAGAGGGCAGTGCCGTATTGGAGGATGGTGGCGGCGCAAATGGCACTATAATTGTATCGAATCAAAATGCTACGGAGGATGCCAAGAGGCAGAGTAGTGAGTCACAGTCGAAGTCTGTAGAAGCGGCTCAGAGCTCACGCGCACCAGGCACATCGCACGCAGCGGACACTGCGGTGTCTCAGCCATCAGTAAGTCCAACACGGGCAACAAATCCAGGCGACAGTGTCTCGCGAGAGCGGGTGCAAGCGGCATTGCAGCGTGCCCAGCAGGCCAACAGCCCTCTCACCATATCTATCGGAGGAAATACTACGACGGCAGCTCACGTGCCGCACCACCACCACAGCGGTGTCGACAACAACAGCAGCTTCAACGCGAATGGACTGACCAACGAGAGCATCACGAGCGCAAACGGTTCTCCATCTGGCTCGTTGCAGCAGCGGCTGGCGGCGTGGCGCGCAAAACGGCCTCAACCACTCACGGAGAATACGACCGGCAACGCGCACGCCTCAGGAGTCCTCTCAGTTGCTGCTCCGTCTAGTGAACTTGCGCAACCGGTGGCCGCGGTGATGCCCACAGAGGCTGCCCCAGTTGCTGCTGCTGAGTTGCCCACGCAAGTTGTGGCCGATCCGTTGGCGGTGTCATCACTTGTATCCCCGTTCACAACCGCTGGTGGCGTAACACTCCCTGATGCAACCGCGGGTACTGCACCTGCGTCTGTACAAGCGGCAGGTGCGAACGAGTCTCTCTCTATCCCTGTCCCGCCAAGATCCACAAAATTGGAGGCAGCAGCGACAGCAGAAGCCGCACCGACCACGCCATCAGCTGCACCACCACAGCAGAAGGTGCAAGGGTCAGCACCCGCAGCTCCTGCCGCCACAACAAAGGCAGTCGAAACTGCGTCACCTGCAACCCCACCAAACAAAACTCCCTCGCCGGTTTCTCCCGCCAGCAAAAGTCAGCACCGCAGTGAGAAACGGCACGTTGACACAAAAGTGAGTGACGCGGATCGGCAACGCAGTGTTGAGGCTTCTTTAGACGCCGGCAGAGCCGGGCCTCCGTCCCCCTTGGCGAAGCAGCTGGACGTGGCGGCGCAGGCACGGCAGGCGCAGGCTGCGGAACTCGCACGCGTCGCCGCGCTCCTGCACGCGGAGAAGATTCGCGCGATGCAGCAGGAGCGGGCGGCGCTGGAGTGTCGTCGACGTGCGCGTGCGGTGGAGCAGCAGGAGGCGGCAGAGCGCACCCGGCTGACGGAGGCACGGCTGGCGGCCGAAAAGCAAAGACTGGAGGAAGAAGACGCGGTGCGAGCGGAACAGCAGCGTCAGCAGCAGCTCTTGCGGGAGAAGGCAACGGCGGAGTCTCGTGTGCGAGAAGTAAATCAGTACGTCGTGAAGCACGCGGAGATGGAGGCGGAGGCGGAGGCGACGGTGGCGGACTCCTTCAGCTACGCGTCACGCATCGCGGCGCAGCTTGCGGCGCTGGCCCCACGTCCAGAGGAGGTGGAGGCAGCGCTTCGCAAACAAACGGGTGACACAGAAAACAAAGATGCGCTGGCAAAAAACGTGCCGACGTTTCGCGAACACCACGTCGGCGGCGCGGAGGCACCGGGTGTGTCACCGCAGGCGCCGTTTCGCACACTGCCACACAATCTTTCCGCATCCGCAGGACCTCTGAAGCAAAGTAGTATTCAAAGCAACTCGGAAGCAGTAAAGCAGGGGGAGGCACGCTTGCCGGAGCAGCCGGCGCGAGTGCGCGAGCGGCTCTGCTACGGTGTTCCTTTTGTTTATGACGGAGAGGTGCTTGACTATAAACCAGCGAAGACGTTTGCAGCGACCTCGCGCACCGGCGCGCCGATGACGTCCACGCGACACGCCTCCGCACCCCGAGTTGAAGGCAGCACCCAAAACAAGTACACGAACGGTTTGACACTGCCAGACCCACCCCTGCTGCTCGTCGCTAAGCGAGATGGCACGGGTACGGAGTACTACGACGCCGCAGAGCAGCACTTCTTTACGGGTGAGTGGCGGGAGGATAAGCGAGAAGGCGCCGGCGTGTTGTCCTTACCCAACACCGCGGTGCAGGGCCAGTGGAAGAAAGATGAACTGAGCGGTGCGGCGGTGGTACAGACAAAACAGGCAAAAGCAAACGCCGCGGTCACCACGGCGGCCCACCACCACAAGAGCGCGACCTCAGGGACGTCTACGGCTGCCGCTGCTCCTTCCGCAAGCGCGAAAACGCTCACGACGGGCCACCACGCGGTGGCGCTGCTGTCGCAGAGAAACTCAGCCGAAGAGGCGGCGAGAGCGGCGCACGAGGCGTCGTCACATCACGTTGCCTTAAACGGTAACGCTGTCGTGGAGCTGAGCAACAAGGCCCTCTTTGTCGGAGCCCTCGCCAACACTCGCGTGGCCGCCCCGTACGTGCTGCAGCTAGGAGAGGGCGACTACGTGGAGTGGCTTGGGCCGCACGCAGCTTCCACCGCGAAAAAGAAAACAAGGGACTCCACGCAACGCAGCCACGATGTCTCCTTATTCTCTGCAAAGAAAAGCACAAAATTAAGTGAAGGCACGGCAGGCACATTCGGACCGCACCGGGAGAACATCGCCGGGAGCGGCGAGTGCCGTATTCGCTTTCACAACGGCGACACCTTTGTGGGACACGTGCGAGACTTCCAGCTACACGGGATGGGCTACTATCGCTTTGCGCGTGATGGACAATCCTACACCGGTGCCTTCCAGCACGGCCTTCCGCACGGCAGTGGACTCATGATCTTCGCCAACGGTGATCTTTACAAGGGTGAGTTTGTAAAGGGTTTGTTTGACGGCCACGGCTCGTATGCATGCAGCGCAGGCGGGTACGTGTACGAAGGGAGGTGGGCAAGGGGTGCCATGTCAGGTGAAGGCACACTGTCGTACAAGAACGGAGACGTGTGGAGCGGCACGTTTCGCGACAACGCACGGGTTTCCGGTGCGTATACAACCGTCGCTTGATGATGTGCAGTTTTCCTGAATACATCTAGAGTGCTTTACAATGCAAGAAATTTTTCTTTTGAAGGTATGTTGTTTGCTTGATCGAATTGCCGCTTTTATAATTGAGTAAAAACACGGAAAATGGTTTTTTTTTTAATTGAGAACGCTACTGCTGTCGATTGTGCGTGTGTCAATGAATGCCGCGAATCTTCTTCTTGATTAGTGCTGCTGTATTTTTTTTGGTTGTTTCACTTTTCTTATTACATACAGCCCGTCTTAAAGCTTCTCACTTCTTTCTGTCTCCCTCTCACCTACATCATCCTTCTTGTCCAAACCATCAATACGTCGCGCACTCACAAACACACATATATTTTGTTTCTTCATTTCTCTTCTCACCAAGCAGAGTTGTCACCATGGGCTACACTCGCGAGCGCACCAACCGCCACTTCTTTGTGGCGCGAGCCAACGCCTTCTTCTCGCGCCTCCCCATTGCCCGCATCCAGCGCGCGATGGCGATGGAGTCTATTAAGAAGGGCTACATGAAGCCGTGGAAGTACACCAAGGAGCAGATCATCGGCTCGCCTATCACGTGCAATTTCGAGTACAACCCGCGTCCTGTGCGGCTGATCGGCACTGTCATGGATGCCCACACCGAGGAGACGAGCATCAAGGGCGGACTGAAGGTGTACGCGCGCAACGAGGAGGCGAACATGATGCTGTGGATTCCCGCTGGAAACCCAAAGCTCAAGTACGAGGTGACCTCGGCGAAAGGCAGCTTTGAGCATTACCTCGATGAGCGCAGCAAGTGGGATGAGGCGTGGCTGACGGGTCGTGCCCGCATGAAGTAAGTAGTTGTCCTTATTGTTGTGTTGTTTACTTTCTATTGTGTCGTTTTATGTCTTTTGTTGTCTAAAAAGACATTGTTAAATTAGCTTTGGTGAAGAATTGTTTGAGTTTTTTATGCTTGAAGTTTTTACAGAAACAAAAATAGTAAGAGAACAATATGGCAACTGGAGTAGAGAATGAATGGCACGGACATATGCGTATTTGATTTCTTGACAGTTTGCGAAATCATTGCTGTTGCAGTAAAACTCAATATAGAAAGCAGCGATACGCGATGGTTGCGTCAATTGTAACAATACTGAGATTTGCATGGAAAACTGTGCGTGAGTTTATGAAAATTTATTGCAAACTTGCAACTGCCGTTGCAATATGCGGTTTATAGGTGGGTGTCCAATACAATGAAAAAATGACACATGCATGCTCACCACTGCAACCTCTTCTTCTTATGCTTCGCGCCACCCTTCACATGGCGTCAAACTCATACTCTGACACCACTGCAGCAATCTAAACTACGAACACACACATACACACATTGAGGAGGAGCAAAGTGTGTTACACTGGAAGCTCAATCAAATTTCTACACCTGGCAATTTTTTGCTGTTGTCATCCTGACCTTGTTTGCCACATTCTCAAGTTAAAATTCACAGCTCATTCAGACGTCGGACTTTGCTGCGCAGTCAGAATTCCACTCGTCGAAAGCTCATTCCTCATCAAAAGCCATTTGAATACCCCGGTGACTTTCCATTTGATTCAATCACAAAAGTTTTTACTTGTTACCTTTGCTTATTTCTCTTTGTTCTACCTCTTAGCAATGCCACCGGCGACCGAGATGCAGGAGATGGAGATGGAGATGGTGCAGGGCATGTACGACACCTACACCCTCCTCTCCTCCGACCCACCGTCGTACTGCGTTTCGCTGGCCGCCACCGAGGATGAACCACCGCAGCTCAAGGTCACCATCACGTACCCAACCGAGGACTACCCGGAGACGGCGCCGTGTGCCGTGAACATCGAGTGCATCGCCAAGGCACGCCGCATTCAGGTCGGCAGCATCATGAAGCAGGTCGCTGCCACCTGCGAGGAGAATGTCGGCATGCACAGCGTGATCTTAGTCCTGCAGCAAATCCAAGAGTTCGTCTCCCACGCAGTCGAAGAGGAGGAGAAGGCCGATCTGGTGCGGCGAGGCGAGGTCATGGCGGCGGAGGCGATGAAGCGCACCGGACCGATCGACGATGACCCGACGATCCGGCTCGGTACGGCGGTGACGAAGGAGCTGTTTGAGGAGTGGAGTAAGAAGCACAACGGGGAGAAGGCAAAGGTGCGGGCGGAGCGGGAGAAGCGCGAGGCACGTGTCTCCGCCTCAAAGCTGACGGGCCGGCAGCTGTGGGATAACAGTCTCAAGTCGGCGGACTGGGCCCTCTTTGGAGGGGAGACGGAGGAGGACGACGGCGAAGATGTCGATTTCGATGCGTTGGAGGAGATGGATGAGGACGCGTTCGACCTGGAGTAGGCTGAAGGCACACGAGCAGTAATACAGGATTTTCTCTCCTTTTGACTGTCATACACTGTCTTTCTGTCTTTGAGTGCCAAAAAAAAATGGGTTTTGTCTTCTGTTTGTTGGCTTGGTGTTTTGGGGCGTGCTGCGCAGGCAGCTGCAGCGGTGCGGCAATTTATAGCTTTTTCTCTCCGTTTTTATTTTCATGTGTTGATGTGTTAACGTAATTGATCTGTTCCTAACAAGTGCTCTTAAAACAACAAAGAAAGTTATTTTATTTTTTTTTTCATTGATGGCAGTGAATTATATTGCTGCAGCTCAATCTCAGAAATTTTGCAACGCAGGTTGAGGTTCTATTAAGACTGCTGTGACTGATTCCCTTGATCAGCAAGTGTTCCTGGAAGGTCTCAAATATAGACTCAATCTTCCAAAAGTACACTTCCACGAGGTCCTGGCTGTTCGTGAAATGCAAAGATGATTACTTTCTTTACAATCTTTCCTTCTGCTGCTGGTTCTCCCTAGTGCGCGTGTCAAAACTAAATGCAACGCCCCTTTCTTAAAATGCGACATTTTTATTGCTGAAATTGTGATCTTTTCCCCTACAATAGCTGCGCAAAGTCCAAGAAACAAAGCACTCACAATTGTATCTCTGACAGATTTTCATTTCAAGCATTTTAGGACTCTTCGCCTTTTTTTTTTCCATTCTTCCCGACATGCGCCGTGCGTGTCGCGAGAGGATGGTGAGCCAGAGTCCGCTCTGGCAGCCACGCCGCTTTTTTCAAGTCATTCAGCGCGGCCACGACAAGCCGCAGGAGTCTCTCTTCGACAAGCTTGGTTTCAAGAGGGACGACGAGGCACACCGCGTGCGCCGCAGCGTGCCGGAATTGCAGCAAGGGCTGCTGCGCGAGGTGGAGCAGCTTGTCGATCCCCTCCACGACCCAAAAGACAAGAAACGACTGGCAGAGCTGAAGCACGCCTACACGCTGCTGCACGATGATAACTTTCGCGCGAACTACGGCAGCCACCACTACGCTTCCAACGATGCTCAGCTGCACGTGCTTTGCGATGGCGGCCAGGTCGCCGCCAACTTCAACCCGGAGCACCAGCAGTTCACCTACGTGGACCACGCCATCGATCGCGAGAGTCACGTGAGCAGCAGCGGCAATGATGGCCCGCATCTGACAGCACGAGAAGGGCAAGGCGAAGCAGGCAGCAGTGGAGAAGGCAAGGGGCACAGCAGAACCTTTGCAGGGGGCACCTCCTCATCGAGCAACGTCACGCGGGAGGCTCCCAGCGCGGAAGCGCTGCGTGACGCTTTCCGCAACGCTACCGGGGTGGGCAGCGGCACCAGCGGCGCCACCTCGGCCACCGCGCGCGCCTTCCACTCCGCCGAGGCCGCCGGCCCGTCCCACGGCGCCGATCTCACGCACCTCCTGCGCATCACCCTCGAGCAGAGCCTCTCCGGATGTGAGGTGGCGGTGGAGCTGCGCAAGAACGTGCGGTGCACCACCTGCCGTGGCAGCGGCCGGCAGCGGCTGACGAAGCCGCGACGGTGCCCGCAGTGCAAGGGCCGTGGCTCGAGCCACCTGCCGAGCGCCACCTACCACATCGAGCGGCGCTGCCTGTACTGCGGAGGCGAGGGCAGCGTCCCGCCACCGCCGTGTACGACGTGTGCGGGTCGCGGGGTGCTGCTGCAGGTGCCGGTCACCGCGACGGTGTCAGTGCCGGCAGGGACGCTGTCAAATACGCTTTTCCGCCTGCGCCACTACGGCCACGACGGCGTGCGTGGCGGCCACGCTGGAGATCTGCTGGTGACGGTGCTGGTGAGTGAACATCGGTACTTTTACCGGCACAAGGGCCGGCAGGATGAACTGCATGCGATGCTGCCGCTGCCGCTCTCGGTGGCGCTGCTGGGTGGACGGGTGGAGGTGCCGACGTTAGCGGGGCGTGGCGTACTGCACGTCCCACCCTGTGTGCGGAACGGCCAGGTGCTGCCGTTTGATGTTTACGGTGTGCAGCCATCAGACCTGCAGTCGAGGTCGACGACCACGACGACAGGGCAGCGTGCATCGCGGTTGTTCTTCCACGCCCTCGTGATGATTCCGCGTGTGAGCGAATTGTCTGGCCGACAGCGTCAGGCGCTGGACACGTACGAGCTGAGCCACGCATCTTCGTCTTCACCCTCACCGTCGTTCTCGACTGCTGCGGTGGCGGAGGCAGAGACGGTGGCACGAGTGGAAAGAAGAAACGCACCATCATCGGAGGATTTGGATACCGCAGCTCCAGCTGAGGCGCGACCTCGGACTCTTTCGCGAGATGAAATGATGGCGGAGTGCGCCGCTCTCAAGGACGTTTACAAGCACTGGTTTACTGCGAACTAACGGGTAAGTTGTCTTTTAAGCCAGGCCCTCCACGTCTATGCTTTATAAATTTTCACATTTTAAAATTTTAAAGAAAAAACAATCCCATTACTGTTTTCTAACAATTTCATTGTGTTGTTTCTGCGCATCTGATGCATTACCTGAAAGCAGGACGGTCGCAGCAATAGATGCGCCAAAGCGCTTCGAGCGAACAAAACAATATTATGTAAAGCAAGGTGACTGAGCAAAGAGTCAAGTGTTCTTGTTGCGCGTTTGTCTGCATTCACCTTTCACAAGCATCTTCTCTCCCTCGGAATTACCTCGCACTCTTTTCCACCTCTGAATCTATTCATGGCTTCAATGCACACTCTTCACAGTTAATCCAAGTCCACTTGCTATTTTTTTTTTCCCTCACACTCGCTTGTTCCCTATTTCCTCCCGAACATCTCTTTCGACTATTTGGCCGCAATATTGATCATAACCTTTTTGTGCAGCCGTGACTTCTTTTTTTTTTTTTATTTCACTTGGTTACTTCTTCTTCTTTAACCGTACAGATTAAACGCAACAAGAATAAAAGTTACCCCAAGGAAATAAAAGACGTACAGTACTGCACAAACAACTGCTTGTTGAAAAAGAAACTTTGACCTGCGAGCTCGTTTACACAAACAATCATAGAGCTTCTGTGCTTGTCCGCTTCTTATTGTTTTACCAAGATAAGCGCTCAAGCATTAAAATATAAAGCAAGCGTGAGACTGTTAACTTTGCTTTGCAATTAAGACAAAGTAAACCGAATTAAACGATCTTTCTTCAAGAAACTAAGAGGTCTAATTTGTGACTTCATTAAGTTGACAAGAAGCCACAAAAGATTCTCTTGTTCTTTTTCCTTTTCTTTGAGAAAGAATTTTTTTTAACTTTTTGTTTTTGAACTATAAATAAAAAAAGCAGAGAAACGTTCTGTCTCTCACGACATCGTTAATCACACCCCCACTTACCAGATCCACACACTCACACGCACACACGCACCATGTCGGATCGCAAGATTGCCTCCGGTAGTGCCTACTACCTTCCCTCCCCCATGCTGCTCTCGCAGAACCAGGGCGAGGAGCACGTGAAGTTTATCGTCGTCAGCGGTGGCGTCTGCAGCTCGCTGGGCAAGGGCATCACCACCAGTGCCACCGGCGCCATGCTGCGCGCCGCCGGCTACCGGGTCTGCAGTATCAAGATCGACCCGTACATCAACATCGATGCGGGTCTCATGAGCCCGTTTGAGCACGGCGAGGTGTACGTGCTGGAGGATGGCGGCGAGGCCGATTTGGATCTCGGCAACTACGAACGCTGGCTTTCGGTGCATCTGACGCGTGATCACAACATCACGACGGGCAAGGTGTACCAGAAGCTGCTGACGAAGGAGCGGGCAGGCGGATTTCTTGGCAAGACGGTGCAGCTCGTGCCGCACTTCACAAACGAGGTGGTGAACCACATTTTCAAGATCTGCGAGACCCCGATGAGCGGCTCGGGCAAGCGGCCGGAGATCTGCATGATTGAGCTGGGCGGGACGGTGGGCGACATGGAGTCGCAGGCCTTCGTGGAAGCCCTGCGCCGTCTGCGCTACTCCATCCTGCCGGAGGACTTCTGCCTCCTGCACACCACCTACCTTCCGGTGTTTGGTGGCACGCAGAAGACGAAGCCCACGCAGCACAGCTGCCGCGCGCTGCTCTCCCTCGGCCTGCAGCCCGACTTTCTGATTTGCCGCAGCGAGGAGCCTCTGGCGGCCGACGTGAAGAACAAGCTGGCGGACCAGTGCGGCGTGCAGGCAAAGGATATCATCGGCGCGCCAAACGTGCCGTGCCTCTACCAGATCCCGGTGGAGTTCGCGGACCAAGGACTGATTGATCGCATCATCCACAAGCTGCGCCTCAAGCCGAGCGTGCCGCCGATGGACGTGCCGACCTACCAGACGTTCAAGAAGTTTACGCAGATTCTGCAGAACCCGGCCAACCCGAAGGTGCGCATCGCCTTTGTGGGAAAGTACGTTACAGGCGGCTCAGACGCGTACTTCTCCGTCCTGCAGACCTTCGAGCACTGCCAGCTTGCCCTGGGCATCAACATCGAGGTGTTCTACCTGGAGAGCGAGGAGCTGGAGGGGGCAAACGCCGAGGAGGCGAAGGCGGAGCTGCTGAAGTGCGACGGTATTTTCGTACCTGGCGGCTTTGGCGTGCGTGGGGTGAACGGCAAGGTGGTTGCGGTGGAGCTTGCCCGCACGCACAACATCCCCTACTTCGGTGTCTGCCTCGGCATGCAGATCGCCCTGATCGAGTTTGCCCGTCACGTGCTGAACTGGGCAGACGCGAACAGCGAGGAGTTCGACGCGCACAGCACGCATCAGATGGTTCGCATCATGGACGCGGACCGCGAGCGCATGGGCGCCAACATGCACCTCGGCGCACGTGAAGTTCACATTGTCGAGCCGACGTCGCGCATGAGCACGATTTACTCGGGTGCGAAGGTGGTGCTGGAGCGCCACCGTCACCGCTACGAGGTGAACGCGAAGTTCCTTGACGACCTGCGGGCCGCGGGGATGATGATCTCTGCCGTGTCGGACCCGGACGCTGGCGAGAACCTGCGCGTGGAGGCCATCGAACAGCCGTCGCTGAAGTTTTTCCTGGCCGTGCAGTACCACCCCGAGTTCGTGTCCACGCCGCTGGACCCTTCGCCGCCGTACCTGGCCTTCTTCGCGGCGGCCGCCGGTAAGGAAGTGAACTGGCCACCGGTGTGCCCCCTGCGCCGCGTGGCTGTATCTCAGCGTGCGGAGTGAAATACGAAGAAATAAAAAAAGGAGGTTAGGAGTGAGACGAACAGTAGAAAAAAAAGCACTGTCCGTATGTGACCAAGGGTGAGTCACAAAATTTTCCTTCTCTTATTTCCGTTTCTTTGTTTTCATTTTTGTTGGATTGTGGTTTTTATGGCTTTTTCTTTCGTCTTTACTCTGAAAGTGGAAGAAAAAAAAACAACAATAAAACAGAGTGCAGTGGCGGTGTGTATTTATCGATACGTCCGTTATCATGAACGTTGTAACAATAACTGTGTTCTTCGAATAACCCAAAAAATCCTAAATTAACCAAACTCACATTTTTTTTTCTTTTGCTGAGTGCAGACGTTCGTTGGCACTCCACGGCGGCAAAAGCAAAGACAAGACAGTGATAGGCATGATTTGCTCTTTATTTTTTTT
>MDUD01008283.1:0-10590 GCA_002216565.1 Crithidia mellificae | reverse complement strand
GAAGAATGTGATCGTGCAGCTTCAAAATGATCTTTGACACGGTGGCCGCCTTCACCTGACGGCGCGCCAGCACGCTTGACACCGTCCCTTCCAACAGCAGCAGCAGCGTGCACTCCTGCACCGTGTTGGCGGCTTTGAAGATAACGTGCTTCTCAAAGTAGAAGATCTCCGACGGCAGCTCCTCCCACCTGTCCAGGCTCGTGTGCCGGCCACTGCGCAGCAGGTCCAGGGTGCCGATCAGCAACGTCCCACGCACGCGGCGCTCCGGTGCGGTGATGGACGTCCAGGCCTGCGGCACCGTCGTCGACGCCCACGCCTGCACCCGGGCATCGTTGATGTGGCTCTGCAAAAAGGCAATCGATTTGGCCCACTTCTGCGGTGGTGGCAGGCACGTCACAACGAAGTCACGGATGAACTGCACGGCGTTGTGCTTCAACGAGTCGTTGATGAGGAGGAGCGAGTAGGTGGCGACGTCAGCGCGCAGCTCCGCAATGGCGTCGAAGAGAAACTCGAAGGCGTTGGCGACGGCAGTGCCCACGTCGGGCACGCAGCGCTCGATGTCGTCGCAGATGGCCGCCATCCGCCCACTCGTTGCCGCCTCCCGCGCCGGTGCGCTGTAGCTGATCACTTGCTGCCCCACAAAACGAACCAGATTCGCAATGTTCAGCGCGTTACCGCGCGCGCGTCGCTGAATCGCGTTCCAGTCCAGCACGTCGTGAAACTCCTGTCGCACACGCGAGCGCAGGCGTGGCGGCAGGGCATCCACGAAGCGGTCTTCCACAATCGACAGCAGCCGCGAGAGGCGCTGCAGTCGCGGCGAGGCTCGGTTCAGGTCCGCCGCCAGCGCCGCCAGCTCCGCCTTGTCCAGCGCCGCAACAGTGGTCTCTTGCATCTGCTCTAATTGCCCCTTCTCGCGCTTCACGTCCATCACCGCCTCGTAGGCTTTCTGCGCCTTCATCTCGCGCTGCCGGTAGCGCTCGCGGCGCTGCGTCTCGGCCAAGTTGGCTGGCGGCCGCGACACACCGCCGGCGTCAACGTACCAGCCAGGCGGCAAGTCCGGCCCCACCCGGCGTGGTCCTTGTGAGCTGGGGTGGCGTGCAGAGGGGGAGGGGCCTGCCGAGGGGCCCGCCTCGCTCTGGCCTTCCTCATCCGACGCGGTGGTGTTCGCGTCGGAGAGGAGGCAGGGCGGGCTCGCGTACTCGATCTTTGGCGTGGTGTCGATGGCCTCAATCTGCTCCACGCGACGCTTCACCTCGTCAAATTCCTCCTTCGTGCAGAGACGGGAGAGGCGCTGGTATAGCATCGCAGTGAAGGCGCGGAGGTCCTGGTTGGCGGGCTCCTTTCGCGAGTGCGTCACCGCGTCCATCAGGGCAGCGCGCGTGCAGCTGACGAGTTCCTCCCGCGCCTCCAGGCTGTCCCTCTCTTGCGCTGTGGTCGCAGCAGTTTTTGCGTCGGTGGTGGCGGTGTTCTTCTCCGACATCTCCCACTTCACCTGCCGCGAGTACTGCCGCCACGCACTGCGGAAGGACTTGAGCAGCGACAGACTGTACTTGTCGTCGGTGGGGGCCGTGCTGGTGTTGCTGTTGCTGCTGCTGCCATACACTTTAATCTCCCGCAAGACGTCCAGCAAGTGGCGTGCGCACTCCGCCGTCAGGCTGGCACTGTCGGTGTGATTGCAGGACTCACCGCTCTCTCCTTGTTGCGACGGGGCCTGCGTTGTGGCCCCGGCAGCGAAGTAGAAGGCAAGCAGAAAGGTGTGCGGGTTCATGACGAGACGGCGCTGCGTGCGGACCTGCACCTCCCCCTCCACCCGCTGCGCGAGCTGCGCCGGGCGAACATACACCTTTCCGACGTGCCGCTCGATCAGCCGCAGGGCGTGTTGGGCGATGGCGACAAGGCGGCGGCGGTGCGGCTTACCAGTGGCCGGGCAAATCGGCGACGTTGCCGTCCCGCACACCGGGCAGCTCCAGCTGTCCGTAATGAGAATGTGCTCCACGTCGTCGGCGGGGAGGGGGTGGAGAGGATCGAGGCGGAGGCCGAGGTCTTCGAGCTGCTGCACATCTGCCCCAACCTCCCGCATGGTGTCGGCGATGCGCACTTCGCGCGTGGGGGCCGAACTCGCGTCGCCCGCAGCGGCGGGCACATCGGACGACATCTGGCTGTTTTTGTTGTTGTTGTTTTTACCGAGGCAGATATGGCTGAGTGCGGTGGCGGCGTGTGCGTACTACGTACACTGCAACTAATCCTGTTTCTTTTTCTTAAAAAGTGTGCAAGGTGTGTTTTTTGTGTGTTTGTGTAAATTCGCGAATGTTGTTCTTCGGGAAGTGAGCGTTCGAGAAACAGGAACGAATCAAGGGAGGGAAAGAGGTCACGGTTTAGAAAGAGAGCTTTTTGTAAAAAAGCGGAGCAGAACAACCCGCTCAGATAAAATGAAAAGCTGTTGCACCAATTGAAATTAAGTGGAGAGAGCCAGTCAGGGGTGGAGCCAAACATACGCAGATGTAGGTTATACTGAATCTTTAATATTGTATTGCTTTATTTCAACGCACATTCGTCGTTTCGTTCGTTTCCTTGTGCTATTTTTTTTTTGTGTTCTTTGTTTTTTTTTTGTTCAATTAGCAATATTCTGCAAGCATGCAGTGAGACGAACATCATTCGAACAACAGATGCACAAAGACGCATATGTACAAAAACACAATGAAACAGCTCTCAAAAAGAAAAAAAAATCATTAAGGATGTGACTTGCAGCGGATGAGCACAATCACGAGACGTTACATAACAAAGAACAAGAATTTGTTGTTTTGAAAGAAAAAAGATTGAAATTTTTTACTTGCGGCCGCTATGAGGGGCATTCAACAAGCTAAACATGCACAAATAAGAGTGCTTCAGCAAAAGGAAAAGAGGAAACAGAGAAGTGAGAATTGAAAAGATGAAAAATAAATATGTCGTTACGTTGGTTCGCAAAAGTGCGTCCTGTTTAGCAAACGGTGCGCGTTGTGCGAGCACACGATTGCGGTTTTGGTCGGCGTAGAAAAAGAGTCAAGAAATGAAGCAAATTACTCGTGGCAAAAACTACGTTACTAGTCTACAGATTGGGATTTCAGATTCTGACCTTGACTAACCCAAGGAGAAAGGATAGAGTTCTTGTCACGGAATTGATAGATATAGATCAGTGTGCGTGTGTAAAAGTGTGCTCGTTAATTTTTCTTTCTTTGTATACGTTGGTGTCACAAGTCAAGGAGGTACAGCTACCTATCCTGCTTTAACACTAGTGAGGAGTTGATTACTAAGGCACGTTTTTGACACTTGACACAAAGAAGAAATGGAATGAAAAAAAGAAAACGGGCATTTCAAGCAGCCTGTTTGAGCGAAGCAAAAAAAAAAACAAAGAATGAATGAATGCTTTTTGGCCACGTAGCGTGTTAGCTTCCTCGGCTTAGGCGTCCACTTGGGTGCAGTGTCGATCTATGACGAACGCGAGAAGTTAGTTCACCTCCCAAATACGCGCTACTCCATCGACGGAAGCCGTCACGATTGTGTTGCCGTCGAGCACAAGCCCGCGAGTCAAGTCCTTCCACGCGTTCGTCTTGACCGCCAGCGTGCGCTCCATCATGCGCGGGTCCCACACGAAGAGGCTGGACCCGCTGCACGCCGACACGTAGCGGTCGTTCACCGCCACCGCCGTGATCACCTCGTTCAGCTGCTGCTGCGAGGTCAGATGGAAGCCGTTGCGGACATCCCAGAGGCGCAGGGTGCAGTCGAAGCCACCGGTGACGGCGACGCTGCCGTGCGTGCCGACCGCCGGCACCTTCTTGTTGTGCGCGTTGGTGATGTCCGTCACGACACAGTAGTTCGTGTCGATCAGCGTGCACGCACCGGTGCCACCGCCGACGATGACCTGGTTTGTCTGCGTGGCGCACATTGCCTGGATGGAGGTGCGGCAGGCGATGAAGGAGCTGTTCTGACGGTCGGAGTGCAGGACGCACACGGTAGCGCTGAGCCCGCCCGAGAGCACCGCGCTGTTCACGTCGTTCGGGTTGGCGTAGGTGACGGCGAAGACGTCGTTCTGGAAGGAGGCGACGGACACCGTCGTCAGCTCCTGGTTGGCGAGCGAGTAGTTGTAGATGACGCTGGTGCCGTCCTCGCAGGCGGTGGCGAAGTCGAACTGCGAGGCAAAGCTGACGTCCCAGATGCACGCCTTGTGGGGGCGAAACTGGATGAGCGGCAGCCCGTCGCGGTCAATGAGGACGACGTAGCCGCTGTTCGTGCCGACGGCGAAGCGGTGGTCGCGCACGTAGGAGAGAGAGATGAACTTCTCGTTTGCGCCGAAAGAGTACTTGGCGACGCGCGAGATGCCGTCGCCGGAGGCGGTCGGCTCCGTCGGGGGCTGCGCGCTGGCGCTCATCTCCATAAAAGTGCTCTTCTCGAGCTGCACGATGTTCACCTGGTTTGAGATGCGGACCTTCTTGCGCGTCGCGGTCACCTCCGGCTTCGCCGCCGTCTCCCCTGGCGCCATCTCGTCACCGTGGATCGCCAGCTTGCGGTGCGTGCTCTCGGACAGGTCCTCCTTCACATCTACCTCCGCGGCGTTGTTGTTCTGCAGGCGGCTGCGCAGCGTGACGCTGCCGCGCATGAGCGCCTCGGGGAAGTGCGGGTGCGGCTCGCACATGAGCAGCACACGCGACTTGGCGTTCATCTTGCCAGACGCCTTCACCTCATTAATGCAATCGCTGACCTGGCGCAGCAGCGTGATGGACTTGGTCGCCTGTTCCACGTAAATCCAGAGTCCCTTCTCGAGCGACTTCTTTAACATCCCGCCTGCGTTGTCGATCGTCTGCCGCGTCTTCATGCGAGCGACGGTGTCAATGTACATCACCTCCGCCTTCGCCTTCTCTGCGGCCAGCGTAATCGGCAATGCGGGGTTGGCCCCATCACACATGATGATGACACACCCGCCAGGCCCGCACTTCACCGTGGCGTCGTAGATCACCGCGGAGCTGTTCTGCGCCACGCTGTTGTGGCACTCCGGCGGCAGCGGCGGCAGCGCCGTTGGCGGCTTGAAGTCGGCGTCCGCCTCCTCGTCCGAGTCGAGGTCGAACTCGTCCTTCGCAGGGGGGCCCAGCACGACGAGCACCTGCGAGCGGTTGCTGTGGTGGCGGGCCTGCTCAGCACGGCCGTCGCCGACCGGCACCCCACCGATCGAGCGGACAATCATGCCGACCTGCAGAGCGGCCAAAGACGGCATGGCGGCGGCAACACGGACGATGCGGTTGGCCTCATCCAGCGACACGCCGGTGGCGAACTCTTTGCCGATTACATTCGCGTAGACAGCAGACATCTTGTTTTTCGTAGTGTTTGCGGATTTTTTTATTTTTCGCCTGTTGATTCTTCTTGTTTTTTTCTCTCTCACAGAGCGTGCCTTTGATATTATTTTCTTATCACTATTTCGCAAGAGGAAGAACCAAAACTATCGAGGAAAAGAAGAAAGGAGAACAATTGCAAACGCACAAGCACACTTGTACGTCACTTCGAAATGAATGAAGACAATTACAACAAAAGAAAAAAGAACAATCAAGGCACGGTCTTTATTGAGCTAGAGTACCAAATAGGACAATCCACCAAATAACAATATCAAAGAAAAAAGGACAAGAACAACACCGAGAACAACTAGACACCTTCCCGGGCTCTTTAAAAACCAGTTTAAAAAAAGGTAGCTTACAACAGCGACTATGATCCGATCAGATGAGCCCAGCCAACTCAACAACACGGTGTTTAAACAGCTGAAGCAGTGAACAAGAAAAAAAGAGAAAATTAGATAACTTAGAAAATGTTTCTCCAGATAAATAATAATAATACCAGAAAGTATATTAGAGCAAAAACAAAAAGAAATAAATTAGGATTGTGCAGTGGTGTGAAAAAAAGGGTCAAAAAAGGAGTGGAAGCTTCCTGCAAAAATGCAGTTAAGTGACACGCACAGCAGTATAACGTAAGAAGCGCAATAGAGCAAGCCTCTGCAGTGTACGTGTTTGTTGTCTTCTGCCGCCAAGTCTGCCTGCAGGCGGGAGCAGTTGCTATGCAATCTGGTCTCAGAGACGCAAAGGAAAAACAATAAGTTGATAAAAAACAACGTCGATTTTAGAAACCTTGAAGAAGTGCAGCGCTTTCTTTTTTTTTTTTTTGCAAGCTTTTTTTTGTGTGTGTATGTTGTACAAGAGTGAAAGGATAGGAAAAATGATATATAAACGGTTCTTTTTAAATTTCTTCACAGTCTCTAAATGTTGGCAAGCTTGCTGGAAAAAAGGATGCGTGAATCGTACGTTTTGTTAGCTAAAGCTGCTGCTGCGTTAAGCGCTGCTTTGGCAAGCGTTGATGGTAGTTTCACTGGTGCTGTCTTAATGCTTGGAAATGACTTTGATCTAGTCTAAAGCATTAAGGCGCAAGTGTACTAAAAAAGTTGCTTTCAAAGCGTAGTTGTAAATGCCATGATGTTGTTGATGGTCAAAGAGAGAAAGGGTTATTTTGAGAAGAGAATAGAATAAGAGTCGAGTTGCGCTTTGTTTTTTCTTTTGCCGTCGTAGCCAATTTTAGGCGTGAAACTCATATTTCAATGTAGACATCTCTTCTCTTTTGGTATTTTCTCAAGTAAAACGCAGAGCATTGGTTACTGATCGACCTAGCGTGCTGAATGCCAGTCTCATTGAAAGGGACGAAAATGAACGCTGTTGTGCATATCAACTAACACTTGCTTGATTGATAGCTTGAACTTCGTGACCTACAAGTTGAGCACAGACTCTGATGTTTTTGCATAGCTAATTGTACAATAAATACAGAAAACACCTTCTCCTGCGCTCCATTTTGTGTAATTATTTGGGTGAGTGTTTTTTGCTATTGACGCAAGTTCTTGTGGTGACAGCATGAAAAAGAAACATCTGCAACAAACAAGAAAAACAGATCTGATTGCAAGCACCTTACGCTGTCATTGGACAAGACATAAGAAAATAGTGCTTGTTTTACAAAGCACACCAATACTTGAGGCCCGGAGACAACACAAAGGTACATATAAAAGGATAACAGTACCTTAATTCGCAAGAGAGAAAAAGTGGAGAGATACAAGCTAGCCGCGAGCGAAAGGCAGCTGAGACAGAAGAAAGAGCTTTGTGCAGTGAGGTCACGTCTCTTACTCAGGGCATATGCAAACACACACACGCACACACATTTTCTAGAGACAGGAAAAGCATTTCCGAGCCTCTAAGATTGAGAAAGAAAAACGTGAGCTCTACTCTTTGTTAAACTTGAAATGGACTGGAATTGAAGAAAAAAAATGAGAACAATTAAAACGAAAAGAGGTGTTTAAAAAAGGAGGTTTTGAGCCTGTATGAGATCAAAAATCAAAAACGGAGAGGGAGAGAAGATATGAAGAGAGAGAAGAGCATCAAGTCCGTCAACTTGGGCTCGACAATTGCGATCGAACAGGATGTAGGGAAACAAAATAATAAAAAAAGGAAAAAGAAGAAAGGGGTCAAAAGAAAGAAGCATTACACTATTGGTTGGGGGGAAGAAGAAAATATAGAGAAAAAAAGTACAAAGTACAAAAGGCAAGAAAGAAGATGAAGATGGAGTTGCGAAAGGCCGACAATTGCGATCGTCCTTATCAGCATTGGGTTCAGCACGAGCCGCACACGTCGCGAAAGCGCTGACGGTTCTGGCTTGTCGTTGCTGCGATCTGCTTTACCACTGCCCGGTTCACGCTGCACCCACTGAGGAAGACGTTCAGCAGATACACGTTCCGTCGAGCGGCGGCGCGCAGTGCACGGCCGCCCGGCAGCGAAACGAAGACGGAGTCGCAGAGGTCTACGCACTCGACCACCGCCATCTCAGGCCAGGTCAGCTGCGCCAGCGTCCCGGTAGTCTCGCCGTGCTCCAGCAGCGACCCGCCTCGCGGGATGGCCACCGGCACACACGCGAGTTCCTTCTGCACATCAATCAACTCGCACAGCCGCTCCACATCGGTGTTGTTGACGTTGCGAGACAACTTTAGCTTTAACCGCAGCAGCCGCGGTGGGATGGCGTAGTACACGTGGTCCGTATCCTCCTCGCCGGACTGCTGTAGCAGCGGCAGCGCGGTGTGCCCGCTCATCCGGGCTGGTGTGATAAAAGCGTTCGGGTGCCGCAGCAGAAGCCGCACCAACTCCGCAAAAACACAGAAGTGGTCGCCGTAGATCGAGGAGGCGTCGAGGAAGACTTCACCGCCTGGGGCGGCGGCGGTGTTGCGGAGACAGGTGCAAAACGCCTCGAGGGGCTGAGTGTGGTACTCATCGCAGAGTCGCTCGTAAGCGGTGAGGAGGTGCACTTTCATGGCCGGGCGCCGAACAAATGAGATGAAACACAAGCAGATAAAACAAAAAAAAGATGAACTCGTGGCTCGTACAACGCGCTCAATGAGAGAGAGTCTGCGGAAATGGTGAGAGAAGAAAAAGAATAAACTGTCTGCAAATTTCGAAATATAAACAAAATGTTACCTGTTACCGGACAAAAGAAAAGTTGGTATATGATTTCTATTGATAAAATGCTAAATTTGCGTTGCAGTGGATGGCAAACGTAGACCGCGTGGGTAGTGAGCTGTGAGTCTGCAGCTCTGTGCAGCTTCTTACATACTGCAAAAGAAAAAAATGCAATGTAATGCTAATGTACAGTACTCGTTGTGCGATGCGCGAAAGCGCTCAATGCATTGAAATAATCAAAGAATAGATCAGCTAGGCAGATGCCGCAAACGAAAAAGCAGCTGTGTTTGTTGTTGTTGTTGTTGTTGTTGTTGTTGTTGTTGTTGTTGTTCTGTGTCTATGCGATAAAATGTAAGAAGGTAAACAATAGATGTACGTAAATCTGTCGCAGTGAGACGAGAGAGAAAGGAAGGAACGTAAAAGGACAGGAGTACTTCAAGTGCAACGCTTATGCAAACCTTAGCGCCGATTCTTTTGTTCGCACCCAACGCAAAAATAGAAAAAAAACTTTTTCGAACAAAAAGAACGATGCAGATGTGCGCTCACGCTCCCTTTTTTTTTGCTTTAAAGCTATTAACACAGCTCGTCAATTACCTTTTGTGTCCTTTTCTTTTATTTGTGTGTGTGTATCTTTTTTTAAACAATTAAGAGGTAGCAGAGTTCGCCACATAAATGGATGCGATGCACAAAATTCACATCAAAGGAGAAGCACAACAAACCTTCTGCCCAATAAACAAGTGGTCACCTAAAATTCAGCACGCAAAGAAGAGAAGCGTGAAGCCCAAGTCTCAGTGAAGAAACACATAATCCACGTTGCGCTGTTCGCATCAGAAATCACGCACACCCGGTGGGAGCTTTGCTGGAGTCAGGTGCAGTGCAGTCCTTCGCACTGGCCTTCATCGAGGCTGCGCTCTTCTTGTGCAACCGCGCGGCACGGGTCTCCGCTTGCTGTGCCGGCGTCGGTGGCGTGTAAATGCGCCGCGCACCGGGAATCGGCATTCGGCAAACCTTGCACGTGGACCCTTTCTTGCCCCACACCCCGCAGGACGGGCACTTCAATTTGGTGTTTGCCCCGGTCGGCAGCGGCTTGTGCGGGGGACGGAAGTCAAGATTGAAGACAGTCGTGTAGTTTGACTCCTGCGCTTGTGGCGCGATCGGCTTTGCTGGCATAGTCTAATGAAAAAGATATTTGGAGGTTTTTTTTCTGTTCTTTCCTGACAACGGAATGGGATCTTAGAGAGAAGAGAAACCGTGAACGGAAAGAAAGCTGTCGTTCTTGAAGTAAAAAAACGCCAAGGGCGACAAGCTTTTCTATCAATAAAAATTATTTATGCTTTTCCAAGTGCCAGCTTGCAATCTTTTCTGCTCTTTCTTACTGTGCGTGATATACGTGCGTTTGTGTGTTTGTACCTGGCGAAATTGTCCCAAAGCAACAATGGAATTAAGATTGATATTAGTAGAAGCAGAACAAAGGCGAAGAAGAGAGAAATAAAGCGGTGATTCAGTTTTAGAACAGTCGGATTTTGTCGTAGAAGAAACTCCCTGTGTCAAGACATCGGCGTTGAATAAAGTGAGTCCATTGCGCTTCGTCAAATGTGAATCAAAAAGCCTTTTTGCTCGATGTTCGTCCTTTGTCTCAAGGCACTCCCGCAGCCACTTCTCGGCTTGAGATCATCTTACATAATCGGCTCGACTCACTGGCAGAGCACATAGATTGTTTCCTTTGTATAAATTGTAAATTTTTTTTTGGTGTTTAATTAAAGCGCAACCTTTAATAAAATTCAATTTATAAACCGAGTGTTTGGAGAGCCTCGTTAGCCTCTTGTCCGGCTCTTTTCTATTGTTTTAAAGGCGTGCAGCTACGTGCAACACATCTGCTTTGCCCTCCGTGAGTATGGTGTCACGCGGAAACAAAATAAAAAACAAGAAGCTCAAAAAGCAGAAGCTGGGCAGCTTTGAAGACTTTCAACAAAAACAACAACAACAATCGATTTCTGTGAGTACGTGTGGGTGTATTTTAAATTGTATTCGTGTGAATCTCGCCAGGCTGTCTGCACGCGAAAGAGAAGCACACATGGAAAATAAAAAT
>MDUD01008282.1:0-15358 GCA_002216565.1 Crithidia mellificae | reverse complement strand
CAGCGTGCTGGACATCCAGCCCAACGAGGACCCCTCTCTGCCGGCCCACCTGTCTCTGATGGACGACGAGGGTGAGAGCCGCGAGGATCTCGACATGCCCCCGGATGCGGCGCTCGCCACGATGATCAAGGAGCAGTTCGAGGCCGGCAAGGAGGTGCTGGTCGTCGTTGTGTCTGCCATGGGCATCGAGCAGGTGCTTCAGACCAAGAACGCCGCTGAGAAGTAAGGCGAAAGCTGCGTCCTTTTCAACCACGTAAATTAATTAAGTACTCTTTTCCATCCTTTTTTTTCTCTTACGACAAAAAATGATAATTTTCTTATTTGTAAAAAGGCGTACCACGTCAGATTGTGTCCGATGATCTATACTACGTTCACCTATGCTACTCCTCTCTCCGCTGCTTTTTCTTGAGTCTTGAATACCTGGGCAAATGCTGGAGAGGACATACAATAAGGTTTCGGTTGCCACTAACTTTTTTACAGTCAACCATGTAGCTGTGAAAGTCGCGTCTTCTTCAATGATCCGCGAGCAGCCTCGCCTTTATCTCGGCCAATCAAATTAGGATAAGAAGAAGAAACAGAAAAGCTGTGTGATAAAAAGTTTTTTTATCAAAGTTCCGCCATTCCATGCTGAGGCGATGATTCATGGAAAAACCTGGCTCAAATTCTTGTGTGCAAGTCCAGCTGTTAACAAAGCAGAGAGCGACCATATTTCTTTTCCGGTAACTTTGCGGCACAAGTTTGTCAAAAAAACGCAAAGCTGTTCAGTAAGAACCCCTTTTTTTTCCATTGTACTGCTTTTATTGAATCATGCCTAGAAAATGAAAAGCTGCTGAGATCTACGCTCAAAATGGTGTTACAATTTTTTGCAGAACACTTTCTTTAACTTTTTCTTCTCGTTCGAATTAATGCCTTTCTAACATCGAAGCGCACGCAATCAAGGGGCCTGTACACCTCCTTTATACAATTTTTTGCTCTTTTTAATCAAAGCCCCTTATTTGCTTCTCACTGACGTCTAGGCTAAGCGGTTCAGTTCAAGCTTTCTTCTTCATCAATAACACCAGTAAAGCAACCGTGTTAAAACAAAATTCATACCTATGTCAATATCAGGTGGGTTTCCAAAAGCAAAATAAACCAACGAAGATATATACTATATATACATACCTTTCTATAAACATATACCTAAGCTACCTCTCTCTCACCTTCTCCACCTCATCACTCTTTCTCTCTTTCTTGCCGCGTTTGTCAATAAGAGGGTTTGCAAGCCTTTTGTTATTTCACTTTTTATAACACGGCTCTCTTTTTATTTGTGTCTTTTTCTAGTTTTTTCTTTCTCGCTTGAGCTGCTCTGGTTCTGTTCCTTTGTGTTGCGAAGAAACCAGAGGAAAACATGTCGAACTACGCGGAACACCCCGATCTCACCTTGAATGAGAAAGGCGTTTGGCGCCTAGCCACAGAGAAGGAGCATGCCTACAAGTACATTGTGCAGAAGGCCCCAAGCGCTCGTGCGCGATGCCGCAAGTGCTCTCAACTGGTGGACAAGGGTGAGCTGCGCGTTGGGATTCCGATCCGCCACAACGCCGGAGACAATGGGTGGATTTCTGCGTGGCAGCACTTGAACTGCACGCGAATCACGGAGAAGTGCGATTATGAGAACGACATGCAAGGCTACACCAAACTCAAGCCCGAGGAGCAAGATCTTGTGAAGCAAGAGGTCACTTCTACGGCATTGCCGCTGCACCTCCAGCCCCTCGACCCGGACGATCTTGTGCACCGTGGCAAGATGGAGCCCATGGCCCCACCGTCCACGCTGCTGCGACCGCTGCTGGCTTATCAGAAAGAAGGCATGGGCTGGATGGTACGACAGGAGACGGAATCGGAGGTAAAGGGCGGGATTCTGGCCGATGAAATGGGTATGGGCAAAACAATCCAGACCATTGGAATGATGCTCTCTCATCGCGTGAATGGGCCGACGCTGGTGGTGTGCCCGGTGAGCTCGATGCTGCAGTGGGAGGCGGAGATTAAAGAGCATGTCGTCCCAGGGTCGCTTTCCGTCGTGGTGGTTTACAAAACGACTAAAGTGAAAAAAGAAGACCTGGAGAACGCGGATGTTGTGCTCACTACATACCCAATGATTGAGCAGGCGTGGCGAGCGTTGATCAACGAGATCAAAGTGCCGTGCCCGTATTGCAACCTGTTGTTCATTCCTCGGCAGCTCGTGGTCCACAACAAGTACTTCTGCGGCCCACGTGCGAAGAAAACGCAGAAGCAGGCGAAGCGCGAGAAGAACGCGAGCAGTAACAACACCAAGTCTCGTGGCGTGCAGTCTGCGGAGACAATTCGCAAGGGTCTTCGAACCCTGCACGTCGACCTTGAAGACGACGATAAGGCGGCCGAAACCGAAGTTACCGCCGACGCCGTGCCGCCGACGCAGCAGCGCCGCCGCGGACGCGCGAGCAACGCAGCCGAAGACAACGCCGCAGCTGCTGTCAAGCGCGAAAAGCAGGAGTCTGGCGGCGACGACAAGGCTGCCCTGAGTGCGTCCTCCTTGGTGAAGAAGGAGGAGGCTGATGCCGACGCGGACGGCGTGGGCGAGGACACGAAGGACGTCAAGCCGGCCGCTGCCTCGCGCGGTGTCATTGGTCCTATTGGGATGTACCAGGAGCTGATGCGGGAGGCGGGCCGTAAGGTGCGCAGTCGCTGGGACCCCGCACGGCGCGACGGCGAGAGCGACAGCGACAGCGACAGCGCCAGCAGCAGCGAGGACGACTCGGACGACGACAGCAGCGACGCGTCCTCCGATGTGTCCTACGATTCTGCGGCGGCGGAGGCGGAGGAGAAGGCCGCGGCCGAGCGTGCGTCGGAAGCGCTGGCGGCGTTCCGGTGCTCCGCGTGCGAGTTCCAGCTTCTCCGCTACCCGTACTGCCCCAAAACGGGACAGCACCACGTAGTGCCAGAGGGTTTGCGTGACATTATCGAGAAGGACACCGGCGGTGACGACGTTGACTTGTCGGCGTCACTCTTCCACTCCGTCAAGTGGTCGCGCATCATCTTGGACGAGGCGCACCGCATTAAGGGTCGCACCACCAGCACCGCCCGCTCCGCCTTCGCGCTGTCGGCGGACTACCGCTGGTGTTTAACCGGCACGCCGCTGCAGAACCGCGTCGGTGACCTCTACAGTCTCCTTCGCTTCCTACGCATGCGGCCGTACGCGCACTACTACTGCGAGACGGAAGGCTGCTCGTGCTCTTCCCTGTCACACCCCTTCTCGTCTACCTCCCTGCGTCAGTGCGTCTTCTGCGGCCACGGCCCCTTGCAGCACCACTCATACTTTAACCGGTACATTCTCAATCCCATCAACCGCTACGGCTACATCGGCGACGGTCGTCGTGGAATGATGATGCTGTCGAACGACGTTTTTGCCAAGGCCATGCTGCGGCGTACTAAGGTCGAGCGCGCGGCTGATCTGCAGCTGCCAAGCATGACGATCGAAGTGCGCCACATCGCCCTTACAAAGGAGGAGCGCAACTTCTACGAGTCGCTCTACAAAAAGAGCACGTCGGAGTTCGACACCTTTGTACACAAGGGCACCGTGCTGCACAACTACGCGCACATCTTCCAGCTGCTGAGCCGCCTGCGGCAGGCGCTGGACAACCCGCTGCTGGTGATGCAGGGCATGGATGTGGGGCCTGTGGTGAACGTGAAGGGCGTGTGTGGCATTTGCGGCGACGCCCTCGACGGCGAGAGTGCGCTGAAGGTGCACCCGTGCCGCCACCAGTTCCACCGTCTCTGCCTCGGCCAGTTCCTGGAGAGCGCACCGGACAAGGAGTTCCACTGCCCCACCTGCTTTGTGCGCATCAACGTCGATCTGCGGCAGCTGCGGCAGGACCTCGAGGAGGATGAGGACACCGTGGACGGCGGCGACGGCGGTGGTGGGCTGATGACCGCTGCCCTTCCCCCGGAGCTGGAGGAGGAGGCAGAGGAGACCGACGAGTCCGCGGCGGCTGATGCGCCAAAGCGGGGCAGCCGCCGCAACTCCACCGCCAGTGCGTCTCGCGGCGCCAAGAAGCCGAAGCGGGGGGCCAAGGCAGAGGGCGAGGGAGACAGCGGCAATGAGGACGAGGAGACACTGGCATCTTCGTACACGGAGACCACCAGCGGCAAGAAACGGACGGAGGGGATGTCGAAGAAAGATCAGCAGAGCATTCTTGCCCGGCTGGACCCGCAAAAGCCCTTGCACGGCACCAAGCTGGACGCCATCGCCGACTACGTCTGCCAGGTGCCGAAGGACGAGAAGGTGATTGTGTTTTCGCAATTTGGCAGCATGCTGGACCTGACGCAGTATTGGCTGCAGCGCCGCTTTATCAAAGCGGTAAAGCTGTGCGGGTCGCTGACCTTGTCGCAGCGTCAGTCCGTGCTGCAGGCCTTCCTGCATGACCCGTCCGTGCGCGTCATTCTCATCTCGCTGAAGGCGGGCGGCGAGGGCCTTAACTTGCAGGTCGCCAACCACGTCGTGCTCACCGACCCGTGGTGGAACCCAGCGGTGGAGATGCAGGCGGTGCAGCGGGCCCACCGCATTGGGCAGACGCGGCCCGTGCACGCCGTGCGCTTCGTGACGGAGCACTCCGTCGAGGAGCGCATGGTCGACCTGCAAGACAAGAAGATGCTTGTCTTTGAAGGCACTATTGATGGCAAGATGCAGTCGCTGAACAAGCTGTCGGAGGAGGACTTGCAGTTCCTTTTCACTCGCTGACACCGAAAGAGTCGTTTTCCCCCCTTGGCGTTTCTTTTCCTTTTTTCCTGTCGTCTAGTTGATAGCAGCACTTTGCTTCATATCCAGTCAGGTACTCGCTTGATGACTTGCTGTGCATATGCTGCTCTAAGAAAGGGTGTGAGTGCGCTTTCTTTCTTAGTTTTCAGCACGGTTGAGAGGTGAATATGAGAAGCATAGGTTGCGGCGACCCGGCGATGGTGTTAATTACCACGTAGCCAGTCTTCTTTTCTCCCTGTTGCTCGTTTTTTTTTTCATATTATTAACTACCTCCGTCATTCGATTGCACGGTGTAGTGAAACCGTTTCTTTTTCAAACAGCTTGACCGTGCGGGGGCGCTGCCTTTTCACCCGCGTGTTTGGCCTTTTGAGATTTTCTATTTGGCAACGCGGTCACCTCACCATTTTCATTGCTGAGCTTTATCGATAGTGTGAGCAATGTCTGTTTTTTCGTGTCACTGACTCTAGTCCGGTTCTTTCTGGGGTTTCCCTATATCCTTACCTTTTGCTTACACTACTATTACCATTACTTCTTCCGTCGTTTTGTTCATCACCGCATTGAGAAAACCCTTATACAAAGATTTGTAGTTTCTTAAACAGTACCTGTCTTGTTGCTCTGAGCACTCTTTTTTTCCTCCTTTTTCTCTTTTTTGACCTCGAGCAACCTCTTTTTTGCTTCTTTTCCAACTTTTTGTCAATTCATGACTATTCACGTGGTTTGGAAAAAAAAAAAAGGAAGAAGGTTTTCTACCTTACTTCCTCCACTCTATTTGTGCTGTCCACTTACTATACGGACCATATTTTCCCTAAAAATTATAACCTTTTTGCGGATCTTCAGACACGTGAACCTCACACACGCAGTCTTGAAACAACGATAAAAAATAAACGAAGAACCTCAACAGTAACGACCAAGCGAGATAAGTTGTGAATTACTGTCTTGAGGCAAGATGTGAAAAGAGAAGAAAAGAAAAAGAAAAGGACGTGCAGCGCTGGAGGGTTTCTGCATCTCAAGGCAGAGCAGGCGAACGTTTTCATAGCTGACAAGCACTTTGCACCTATTTGCATCTAGTGCAAGGACACCACACAAGCATCGTGAAATGCAAAGGTTCTGTTCTTTTTGCGAAGCATTCTTTCTGTCGTCATTGTGAAGGMACTTCACATCGGTAAGCTGCTGACGCCACTGTGCTCAAAAACGACAATTATTATTATTCATTTATTTCGGTGTTGAGATCACGACCTTTTTATTCACTTCTTCCTTTCCACCTCAACTACTCTACTTCGGCTTTTGCACCATTGTTTTGTGGCACACGCGTTGTTGCAAACTTACGCTTTTCTTTCACATTTTTTTCTTCTTTCTTTTTTTTTTTAAATACCACCTCTGGCATTACCTTTTGTTTTCTGCTTCTCTCGCTGCTCTTTCAACGCACACACACACACACACACACACACATACACGCACACGCAACTTCCTTGGACTTGTAAACCAGAGAATATTTCCGTCTCGCCCGTCGCAGTGTCTTTCTTTTTCACTTCGTGCTCCTTTTCAAATTCTATCTTTTCGTCGACTATCAGTCCCCTTTCTAACACATATCTATACACAGATATTTTTGATTTCCTTTCCTTTACTAAATCTAAAAAAAACTTTCAATTGAATTAGTTGTGTAAGTACCGTCTTTCACTGAATCCCATATAATTTGTCCCTTTTCGTTACTAAATATCGCTCAGTACCTAACACAAACACACACACACACACAGTACCACGCAAACACACGCCACCTATACACATACACGTATAGACAACCCACAGACAGGCAGACAGAGACACGGGAACCTGGTACTTTAGCACCGTATTCTTTCAGACTCGCCTCCTCTCTACCAAATACTATCCTTCCCCTACATTTCTTTTTTCTTTCCTCAACAGAAATAACCCTCTTCTTCTACGCACCACCACTACCACCGCAACCATGGGCATTCCTCTTCCGAAGCCGGTGATGACGCAGCTGCAGGAGCGCTACGGCAACTCCATCTTTCGCTGCGGCTCCAACTGCGTCAACGGCTACCGTGAGACGATGGAGGACGCTCACCTGACCTACATGACCGACACCTGGGGCTTCTTCGGCGTCTTTGATGGTCACGTGAACGACCAGTGCTCCGAGTACCTTGAGGGGGCGTGGCGCAAGGCGATTGAGAAGGAGCCGATCCCGATGACGGATGACCGGATGAAGGAGATTGCGCTGAAGATCGACCAGGACTGGATGGACTCCGGCCGCGAGGGCGGCAGCACCGGCACCTTCTTTGTAGCCCAGAAGGACGGCAACACGGTTCACCTGCAGGTGGGCAACGTAGGCGATTCCCGCGTGGTGGCCTGCATCGACGGCGTCTGCGTCCCGCTGACGGAGGACCACAAGCCGAATAATGAGGAGGAGCGCCGCCGTATCGAGAACTGCGGCGGCCGCGTGGAGAACAACCGCGTGGACGGCAGCCTCGCCGTCAGCCGCGCCTTCGGCGACCGCGAGTACAAGCTAGGCGATGCGGGCCAGCTGGATCAGAAGGTGATCGCGTTAGCCGATGTGCGGCACCAAGACGTCACCTTCAACTCGGGCGACTTCGTGCTGCTCTGCTGTGATGGCGTCTTCGAGGGCAACTTCCCCAACGAGGAGGTGGTGGCCTACGTAAAGGAGCAGCTGGAGACGTGCAACGACCTCGCCGAGGTGGCGGGCCGCGTGTGCGAGGAGGCCATCGAGCGCGGCAGCCGCGACAACATCTCGTGCGTCATTGTGCAATTTCGCAACGGCAGCGACTACTCGGCCGAGCCGCACTCCACCGTCGTCCCTGGCCCGTTTAGCGCGCCTCGCAACGGCGGGTTCCGCAAGGCTTATGAGATGATGGCGGACAAGGGCAACACGACGGTCGGCGCGCTGCTAGAGAAGCGCTACGACACCCTCAAGAACGCCGAGGCCCTCACCCCGGAGGAGACGGAGGAGCTCGACCAGTTCGAGGCGGGCCCGGACGCGAAGCTGACCGGTGCCGACCGCCAGGAGTGGTTCACCAACTACTTCCGCAAGCTGTGCGAGGCCTCGGCGAACGGCAACAGCGACCAGATGGAACGTCTGCAGTCGCTGCAGCAGCAGGCCGGCATCCCGCTCTCCATCCTGCTGTCCCTCATGGGCGAGCAGACGCAGTAGACGCCACGGGGCGGCGATACACGAACAAGCTAAAGCGGGGACAAGCATCATTAACAACAACGCCAACGACAACAACACGGTACAAAAAGAAAATGAGAGCACATTAGAGAGGACACAATTGCCAAGCAACGAATGGCGTCAAGCAGTTTTCTTTTTCTCCAAAAAGGAAAAAATAAAATAAGAGCACCGCGCTAAGGCGATTATGCGAGATGAGTCATAACAAGATGGAACTGAACCCATGTTATTTCTTTGTCTTGCCGATCGTGCTGTACTCGCAACCAAATACCGAGGCAGTCGAGCGGCGCACTTGCGGGTAGCACATTGCCACAGCAGGAGCAGCAGCAAGGCAGCAGACGACAAGCGCTTTCAGTTATCTACTCTCCAAGGGAGAATCTTCTGATTGCTGACGGCGCGGCAGTTCCTCGATTTCTCGTTTGCGTTTGCAATCCTTATCGTTGTATTTCGTTTCTTTTTTTCTTTTTACCCCGTTGCCGCAGTTGTGAGTATCGTTCTTCCTTTTTTTTTTGTTACACGTTTTACTTTACGTATATCTTTGGGAACTCTTCTCCCTCGTCGGACGGTTTCTTATCTTTTGTTTTTTCTGTGTTTTTCTTTTCCCTTCCACTTTGGCTGTGTGAGTTTGTCTCATTTGTCAGTGGTAGTTGCTGGTTGTTGTGACACATGTCTTGTGCACGACGACAAGTCAAAGCGGTGATGAAGTGAATCGGTGTCTCTATCCATTCTCTACCCGTCTTTCTTTCTTTTTCCGTCCCATACACCTGCTGGCTTAAGAGGCGTGCGCGGAAGAAAAAAACCTATAAAGAATAGGGTATCTCTTTGAAAGAGGCTAGTTGCCGAATAGTTGTGTTCGAGTATCTTTTCCTTTTTTTTCTCTTTTCTGTTTCTCGGTATTGTCCTTAGCTTTAAGGATCAGCGACGGCTAAGCATCGGGAGGAAAGAGCGAGGGCAACGAACGATATACGTGTTTCGTGGGGCGAGAAGGAGTTTGAAGTGGGAGGACGAGCTGCTCGAAAAAGAAAGCAGAAAAGGGGGCTGGAGACAAAGGAAGATGTTTTTTCATTTTCAGATGCCAAGCGCGCGCGCACACACACAAACAAACACACATGCGACATTAGAACAGAAAAAAGGTAACGTGTTTAAGATTGCTGCGCGCTACCCTTTTATAAAAGATTAAAAAGCGAAAACCATCTCCACAGATAGAGTCTAATTCTCTACATTTCCTTTTGTCTCTCTGCTGTGTTCCGGATCTCTTTTCTTCCCAAATACTTAATAGACTTTTTCTTGTTTTTTTTTTTTCGATCTCAGCCGTTCTCCCATCACAAACAATGTCCTCTTCCCTTTTATTTGCTTTGCCATTTCCTTTCCTCCCTCTCCTTTCTGAGTCTACGTGCGTAAGTGTTGCACCTGTGCATGAACTCAAGTGTTACGACGAGCGGAATATTTGACTGTATTGTTTTTTTTTCCCTTTTTAATTATTATCTGTTTATGTCTGTCTCTCTTTTTTTTTTTCCTTACTTGACACGCTTGTCGCTTTATTAATGTCTTGCCCCTCTTCTTCCGTCATCGAGACTAGTTGATTGAGTGAGTATCGTGTCTTGTTGCTGTGAAAGCCAGCGTAGTGTTGAAGTTGACGTGAAAGCCTTTTTTTTTGCCTTTCTGTTATGATTTCTTTCTTTTTCTACTCTTCAACTAAAGTATATTTTTTTTTCTCCGAAAAAAGAACAAGAAAAGTTTTCCTCTTTACCATTACTAACCTTCAAGTTCTTTCTTTTGCTGTGTCTTCTTTTCTTTCTCCATGTACATTAGTCTCTATGTGCTTCTTTTCTCCTTTTCTGCCGCCCATGATGATTCATGATTGAAAAGAAGAGAGGGAACTAGTCGCCAAAGCAACAGAAAGACAAGAGAACAAACGAGAAAAATTACTACTAAAACAAAAAAACGTAAGAACACTACCTGTTTATTCTACTACAAGCCCAACTTCTTTTTTTGTGTTGCTGTTTGGTTCTCTGCGAATATTATGACTCATGTTTAAACCACAAATATAACCCAAAGAGGTCAAAATCAAAGTCGATTGATTTGAATTAGACAAAGCATGATCGCATAATGAAGAAAAGATCACTGCAATTTAGAGCGACCGAATGCGCTTTGTTGTAAGCGAGCGGTAATAAACGGCTGACTCACATTCACACACCTGCTATGCGACGAGGTGTTGCAGTGTTTCCAGTTCCATTTGTTTTCAGAGAGATCAGGTGCTTGATGCTTCAGTGCATTCTCTGTTGAGATCTGCTCTGCGTCGGCTTTTTTTTCCTGTCTCGTGGCGAATTTTGCTTCTGCGGTTTTTTGATTAGCAAAGCCAGGGGAAACGTCAAACACACACAGAAAAAAGGCATCTTCAACGGACATTTGGAGCGTATCTTCTTGTTCTCTCTGAAAAATGGTCATTGAGTGTTTTTATTTCTGTGTGTAAAATTAGGTGCTTCCCTGTCACATGCCGCTCAATGCACCCGTCAGCTGCCAGTTGAAGCGTAAGCTGTTGAAACCACTGAAAAATCTTTCTTTTTTTCTTCCACACCTTCTTCTCCTTTTTCCCTTTTTAACAAGTTTATTTTTCTCCTAGGCTATCATTTCTCATTCGTTTGACAACTCCCCACTTCACGTCACCTTTGATATAAAAAAATCACTTACCACTGTATTCCCCTTTCGAGACTAGACAAGCAAACTCTTTTGCTGTACCTTGAGCTGTAACGTCATTTTGGAAGAAAAGCTCGCTTATGCGTATTTGTGTGTTTGCTTGCGTCTACCTGACCTAGGGCCCTTTAATTTATGCCTTTTGTAAAGAACAACAACAACAACGAGAAGGAAGCTTGTTATTTAGAAAGCAGATAATCAAGGTGCAAAGCCTGTCACTTCTGTATACCTTTAGGCTCCTGTCTGATGCTCACAGAAGCGTCTTTCCAGCTGCGCAGCATCCGGCTGTGTGAGTCGGATGGCGTCACTGCTCGTACGGCGGCTGCCGTTGCTACAGGACCTGTAAGGAAATCGAACATCGAAAGTCAAGGGTCGGATGCTTTACCCCTCGCAGGCCCGCTTTCCACGCTGCACGCAACCCAGGTGGTGCTGGAGGTTGGCAGGCCAAGCAACTCTGGCCGTGCCACCACCACCACCCCACCCCTACGTTATCACTGTCCGGCGTACATCGCCCAACGCGGTTCTTCCACGCTGCGCGACCTGCTCGAGGATGCACTGGAGGGCGGCGCGGCAGACAACGCGACTCTTGTCGGCACCGCAAATCAAGATGCCAGTCACGCAGAGTCCAACTCCCCTCCGCCCGCAGACGACAGCATTGTGTGTCCTCTGCCCTTTGTGGACCAGGCAGTGTTTGAGGTCGTCGCGCTCTACATGGAGCACTTCTACGGCGTGTCCGTTCACGATGCCACCGCGCAGGGCGAGGCTGTCCGCGGCAACGAGCACCGCCTCTCCACGTCGACTGCAGACTCTCTTGACAGCTCCCACCGTGCTGGACGCACCGTAGCGCCGTCTGCGCTGCGTCGCCCGCTCCGCTTCGACGACCTTTACCACCTGTCGCCGTGGGAGCATCACTTCGTGCTGTACCGTGTGCTGGGGCTGCCGTGGCAGCAGCTGACGACGCAGGAGCTGGTGGCAGACAGTCGCTGGGTGGACTTGCTCAGCGGGGCGGTTCGTAAAGGACTTTATGCAACGGACGGCGCATCTTCCCGCACCCCTTCGCAGGCACCAGCAAGCGAAGCATCGATCGTGGAGGCGTTTTCCCTGACAGCCCGTCAGCGCATGTGGGGGCGGCTGAGCGCGGTGCTGGAGGCGGCGACGCGGCTTGGCGTGGAGGGGCTGCAGCTGCTGTGTGCTGCGGTGGCCGCGAATATGCTGGTGGACATGGATGAGGGCGGGCTTGGACAGCTGATGGGTGGGTCTGTGCCGCCTTTCACGCCAGAGGCTCGAGCAAACCTCCTCCATAAATTTCCGTGGCTATCACGTGAAGCGGAGAAGGTGACTAGCGCCGCTGTCAAGTAAAACAATTCGTTATCGTCTTATGGTTGTTGTTGATACCGGCGCTTTTGAGTTTTTTTTTTTTCACTTCTCCCAATGTAATTTAGTATTGTCTGGGTGGCTGCTTAGCCGTGTCACAGTAAAGCAAACAAACCGAAACGAACAAAGTGCGGACAATAATGAAAGATAAAACATATTTGCGCTGCTAGTGAGTGATCTAGGTATTGCACTCATTGCGCAATTTTGTGGTGCAGGTTTTCTCCGTTGGGCCACCTATTGGTCGTATTTGTCACCATCGACCCTTCACTCTCTTGTCTCTTTCTTTCGCTCTCGTTCCTTTTTTTTTCACAATGCCCATTACTTTTCCATTTGCAATCTAAAGCGCGAAAAACAAACAAAAAACCCATAAATTTCCTTTTTTATCAGCCCTTGTAGAATTTACAAATACAAATATCCACATACACACGCACACACACACACACTACAAGCATAAACGCAAACGTACTTATGACGTCTGTCGAAAGCACCACAAACTCTGTTGCCGCGCCACAGCCGGCATCGGAGGAGGGCGGGGTCAACGTGTATTGCGTCGAGGTGACGCCTGACAACACGGAGAAGTTGCGGGCCCTGCTGGATCGACTCCGCAGCGGTGTCATTCCTACAGCGGACACGCTGGCACAGGCGGGCATGTCCGGGCTGGAGCTAACCGCAGGACCTGACACTACGGTGGCGGAGATCTGCGGTGTGGTGGATCAGCAGCGCCGTCAAGGAGGGGCGAAGAAAGCAGCCGCAACCACAGCAGCTGCCTCGGCGGCGGCGACGCAAGTGGATGACATGTCGCTCACCTTCTTTGCGGTGTCCCACGCCACGGCGACGGCAGCGAAGAGCGACGACGACGACAGCAGCGGTGAGGACCCGCTCGTGGCGCTGCCGGGGGAGCTGTCGCTGGAGGAGGCTCTGAAGTGTCCTCAGATCTTTGCCGTTCGTCCTGCGGACGCCACTGCCGCCGCCACCGCCGCCGCCGCCGCGCCGACGCTGCTGCTCTTCTACGCCGTCGGCGCGCGGTGGGGGGCACACTGCTGCTGCTGCGGTGGGCTGGTGGCTGCCATCTTGGCCATCTTCTGCGGCTGCTGCGGTACCCGCCGCACCCGCTCACGCCAGCGCTCGCCGAAGCACTCCCGCACGAACAGCGGCAACCCCCTCAACGGCGGCGGAGACGCGAACTACTACCCAAACAACCAAGGTGCCCCGAGCTACCCGGCGGATAACAACACGTACTACACCCAGTACGGAAACTACAACAACAACAAAAACAACGCCAACTACGCTGGTGTGCCGCAGGCGCAGATGTACTACCCGCCGCCGCCGGTGAGCAGCGGCAGCAGTAACGACGGAGGTGCGTACTACAAGCCTGTTTAAGTCCACCATGCGTGCTGCTGACAACAACCAGTGTCAATGAACGCTGATCGTAAAAGGCTTTACTCTTATCGTACTCAATTCCTAAAGGGCGTCTACTGTGCGCGTCGAAATGTTCTCTGCGCCTCGTTTTTCTTTTCTTGAAGGTATCCGTTAGTGTGATCAGGGAAAGCTGTGCATTTGTTTAATGTCTGTTTTCCCTTTCTTTCTTATTTTCCATCTCGTTTTTTTATTTTTCCTCCCGCACGTTCATTCGCTCATTTTGTATTCTGATTGGTTGGTTTCTTTGCTTTTTGGCAATCATTCGTCTTTTCCTCTCGTCTTTTTCGCTTTAGTATTTTTATCTATTGAACCTGTCTTTCTTTTTCTTTTTTGCTTTCCTTTTTTATAATGATTCTTTAGAATAAAACCGTGAAGCACAAAAACTAGTACATATTCCATTTTCGAACCTGCTGCTCTTAAATGTGCTTTGGCTGATATTTCATCGCGACAATAGAAGCTGTCGTTGCCGTCCTTTTATTTTCGATTGCTAGTAGTTGTTGACCCCTTTGCCGGCGAAGAGATGGACATGAATGTGTAAATGTTGTGTCTTCTTTTTGCTGCTCTATGTGTCGGGAAGCAATCGATCTACCTTCCTCCGTCTCGCAGTACAGGGATGCACACACATACCTGTTCCACCAGATGTGGGTCCGGCACCAAGAGGGGCACTTGTTTTGTCAAAATATGTGCACAGAAGTGAGAAAAACCTTCAAGTCTCTTTTTTGTCCGCCATCGATCTTGCTGCAGGTTCAAATTCATTTTTTTCTCTTCTGCTTTCTTTTCCCCTTTATGTGAATTGAAGTTCTTTCCTGCTTTTTTCCGTTTACTAATCCTTATACTTTGTCGAGTCTTGTTTACTTTCGTTTGCGTCTTTTTTTCTTCTCTGCATTTCAATTTTGTTTTGTTAGAGTCGTCAGCTCTCACAGCCGACTTGTGTCACGTTAAAATGTCTACTCGTTACTACGTATTGTTATGTCAGTACCTATGAGCTTTGTCATCTAGCCTTTCGTATGTTTTATTTAAAAATCAGAACAATTAACAAAAAAGGTGTGCTTTAATAATACAGCATCAGGATCTCCTCAGCGCTGCAATACTTCAGAAGCAAGGTTATCTCCTCTCTTGAGTGTTACCCATGACAGACGATTCATCTGTATGCAATAGAGCAAAATAGTTGTTCTCAGACACAGTTTCTAGAAGAAGGGTATTTAATGAGTTTTGTTTATCTGTCAATTTTTTGTGCATTGCATGGATGATTCTTGCATGACTCTCCGATTTTCCTTCAATTTAGTTCGCTCTTTTTTTTTTTTTCAATCTCCTCTCTTCCACTTCAACATACTCCTGTCGCAATGTGCTTTTTTTTTGTTTGCAGATTTCAAAAGTTTAAATAATCTTCCAGCCACCAGCTTGCATTCTGCAGCACACTCTCTTTTTGCTCCCCTCTGTTTTCCGTTTGCTCAATAGCCGCCTTTGCGCCTGACTAACACGTCATCTCTCGTTTCTATCAATTAACACTTGCGCATTTCGCTTTTATTGTTCTCACGCGAATTACTACAACACACACATCGCACCCTTTTCATTATTCATCCTCGCAATGTCTCTTGAAATGAACGCGATGACGGTGGCGATGCCGACGGCTTCGCAGAAGCCGTCGGAGGTGTCAGTGTGCTGCTTCGAGGCTACCGCGGCCAACATCGCAACGCTGCGCCAACTCAAGGCAAAGGCCACCAGCGGTCAGACGGTGACGGCAGAGGCGCTGATGCAGGCAGGTGTGAAGTCGTACTCCACCACCGCACGGCTCACCACCACGGTGAAGAAGATTCGGGCGGAGGTCGAGGACCGCGAGAGCACCGCGACGGCGGCGAACAACGTGCGCCTCAACGTGTTTGCTCTCGCCCGCAATCCGATGA
>MDUD01008276.1:0-10954 GCA_002216565.1 Crithidia mellificae | reverse complement strand
TGCAAAAGGACCCTCAAACACACTGGATGTACTGCAGCTCCCTTTCGCTCAAAAATAAAGATGACATTTTTTTTCCCCCAACGAATCAAAGACACACAGCAATCGGGACAACAGGTCGGTGAGCTGCTCGCTCGACAAGAACGGAAAAAAGGCCTTTTTTTACGCTAGTATGTGCTTAATTGTCATCAGCACACCATCTTACAAATCTTTTTCCACTTCTCATCCCCTTTTCCATATTTACTCTCTCTTCTTACCTTATATGTTGATCGCTTAGGCCATACGTGTGCTTCATCGTCTACTCATTATTATTTAATCCTTATTTTTTATTTTCTGAACAGCAACAGCTCTAGAATCTTAGAAGCCGTCGCTGTTCTGCTTGTTTGTCTGACTATTTTTTTCTGTGCAGTACCGCTTGTTTCTTTACTTCCAAACTCTGGCAACGCGTAACGGTCAGTTCATATTCTATTTTATTATTTTCACGTTCTGCTTTACTATGAAAAGGATTATTTCTTTGTTCCTCCTTCTCACAGAAATACGCTAACGACATATAACGACTCGACATACTTCAAACTCACTGTCAATATTTTCATCTTCAGATTAGCAGCTGTGCTGCATTGTGCCTCAACATCGCCTTGTTTTGCCCTTTCTCCTGTGCACAGATGCCCTCCGTAAGCAGTGAGACATGTGACATAGAGGAGGAGTGCTCTAGCGCCCTTTGCTCTGCCTCGCAGCGGCTACACAAGTCTTCTTTTCCTACCGTGATACAAGATTGTTCGACAACGCACACGTATTCCTTTCCAGCCCGCGTCGAGCTCGACCCAACCAGCCCCAACAACACCGCCAGTAGGCGACGCGGTCGCTTCGTCATTAAACTCGCCGCCACCCTCTACCTTGCCACGCAGGACGACTACGACACCCCGGAGAAGTGCGCTGCGGCGATCAGCAGCTTGTGGGGCCACGCACAGCTTGGCCGCGAGTACCTGCGGCGCCAGTACCAGTCGGGCAACGCGAACGCCACGTACACCCCCCAGCAACTGACGAGCGCCGAGGCGCAGTGGAAGGCGGCGCTGGGGTGGCAAGTGCTCGAGGAGGACGGATTTCAGCGGTGCTGGCAGGAGCTGGTGCCCTACTTCAAGCGCAGTTTGGAGGAGATGCGGCGCGGCAAAAGCCAAACGCCCACTCCCGGCCCCGCGGCAAACACATCAGCGAAGAAGTCAGCAGCGTCTTTGATAGCCTCCGCTGTCCCTGCCACACGTTTCAAGGCGGCGGGGGTGTTTACGTACGTGCCCAGCAACTCCACGGCTTCAACTTCCTCTGCACCGCAGGCCGCCGTGCCTTTTCAGAGCAGCGCTGGAGCAGCCGCAACGTCGCCGCAACGCGGTCCAATGCCCTTGTTGGATTTAGCGAAGGTGCGCACGGCAGGGCTCTCTGCGCTCTTCAGCAACACATTGCGTTTCTTGCGCTGCGCCGCTGCTCCGCGCGAAGTTGTCGACGCTGCTGCTGCTGCTGTAGGTGTGAACACGAAGGATGGGATGAGGGGCGAAAAAGGAGAGGAAGAGGAGGAGCGTTTCTACGCTTCTCGTGGGTGGCTGCCGGTGCGCTACGTGCTTGATGGCGTTTACGCAGAGCTCAGCACAGACAGCGCGCTCAAAACGCTGTGGACGTGGCTGTTGACCTTACCTGTAGAAGACGCAACTGTCTTATACCTCTCTCTTCTTCTGCCTTTGAATGTGAGTGGCGCACTTCAACTGATGCATGCGGGCGAGCCGTGTCAGCGCAAATCCAATGCTGCTCAGAACTTACGAACGACACAACTTTCTCTGTCCTCTGTGACACACCTGCGCGCGGCGTGGGGCCACGACGACGCTGCAGTCGCCATGGCAGTGCTGCAGGAGCACCCACGCGTGCCGCTGCGCTCCCTCGCCGCACTCCCGCCACCGGATGAGGCGGCGGCCCCTCACGCCCCCGGTGCCGCGCTGCCCGACTGGTTCGAATACGTGGAGGACACCAAAGTGCTGCGGAAAGCTTTGGCCGATATCGGAGGGCCCGTTTACCCGCCGGAGGAGCCTTTTCAAGTGCTTATCAGCCGCGACGCGGTGTCCGAACTGAGCCGCCCGCTGATGCCCCCGTCACTGCGGGACGCCACTGCTGGTGCTGGCGCTGGTGCTGCTGCTGCGTCCACCACGGATGCTTTAGCGAAGCTGATGCAACGCACCAGAGCACCGAGCCACGCACCCGGTGGCAACGGCAGCGGCGCTTTTGGCAGCGTAGATGCGGAGCTCACGTCCGTTAGCGTGGAAGAGTTTGCGGCGCTGCTGCGACCCGGCTCCAGCTTCAGCCTTGCCGCCGCGGTGGCGGCCATGACGTTTGCGGCGTCGCGGCTCGCTTTTGCGCAGATTGGGCCACACTTCTTCAGTCTCCAGGACGCGTCCGTGCACGGACTGGCATTGCACACGCATCTGACCCGTACGCCTCGCTCCTCTCAACGGAAGCCGCAGCATCACCAGCAACAGCAACAGCAGCAGCTGCCTAACTGTAGCGGCGAGTGCGGAAATGCGAACGCAGAGCTGTGTGAAGAGAGCCCGCTGTTATCCGCAGTAGCCGCACCAGGCTCGCCGCGTGCGGTTCTTGTCTTGCCGCATACACTCTCCTTTGGATTGCTGCAGCCAACACCTTCGTCGCATGACGTCTCGCCAAAGCGCCCGCTGCGCCAGCAACAGGTGCAGCTACCATCGGTAACCGCCGTTGTGGATGGGCGCGCGGTGTACGACTTGGCGCCCTTCGTAGGACGTGGTGGGCTATTTATCACGGTGCGTCGACCGCCCACGGAGCTGCTCGTCGATTTGCGCATTGCATCCCTGTGGGACATTTGGATCTGGTACGGTTTCACCCAACCTTCCTCCGCCTCCACCACCACCACCACCAACGCCCGGAGTGACCAAAGCAAGGTTGCGCTCACTGACCATACTGCTGGAGCGGCAGGCAAGGGGAAGGGTCACAGGAACCTTCAGCTGGTGGCGGAGGAGAAGATGGGTGTGATGTCAAAGCTGCCTCTGCCACTCCCGCTGCCGCAGACAACTATCGCCTCCCCCACTCCATCGTCGGTGGCCATCTCCGCCGTGACAGATCCGATGCACGAGGTGAACTCACATGCAGAGACGTCATATGCCGATCCAAACAATGCCGCAGAGGTGGCTCCAATAAAAGGTACGGCAGTAAGCACGTCTGACGTACCTGCTGGGGAAGAGAAGGCGGCGTACGCGGTACCGCGTTTGCCGTGGGAGTACTTCCCGGGTGCGCAGGCGGAAGCGTTGGTGCTGCGGCTGGACGCCGCCTGCAACGCCGCCCTCGCGGCGGCGTGGGCGAAGTGGTGGCCCGCAACCGGCGTACACATTCTTACCGTTTCGCCTTCTCCGGCGAGGGATGAGGGAGGCGTGAGCGCGACATGGGCGGGTACACGCGGTGGAGATATTCTCCTGTCCTTGCTGAGCTCGGGCGACAGCCCGACCAATGAAGCTGCCGCTGCGACGGCCTTGCACCTACCGCAATGGAAGGTGCGAGAGAACGCGCTGTGGGACGGGCTATCACGGTGGGTCGGCGCAGTCCAGGCGGCGTGCGACACACCCGCCTTCTCCCTCCTGCTGCCGCCCTCCCGGATGCTGCTGCAGACACCTGTGCCACTCGCCGACAATCCCAATGGGCCTACCATTGATACAACAACTACTGCAGCTATAAATACGGAGACAGTGCTTGAAGCGCGGTCAGTAGGTCAGGTAGGGCGTAAGAAGGGTATTGCCAATCTGCGCCGTCTTATCGGCAGCAGCGATGCCGCCACGAGCTTCTTCATTGAGGAGGAGCGCATCTACAGGCCCAAGGAGGACTTCTCCACCCACCCCATGTGGGTCATCGAAGACGCAGAAAACTTGGCGCTGCGAGATGCCAGGACAGACGAGGACGGGGGCTACGACGCAGTGGCCCCAGATGACGCTTACGACTCTGGCTGCTACCGCGACGGCCGGTGGACGGTGACGAAGCACCCGTCAGTGCTCCTCGCTGACCTGCGAGATATCAACGGAGAGCGGGTGGTGGCGATGTGCCTCCAACAGGCGTGCGTGCTGCACCGCACCGACGCGGGGAGCAGAGGGCGAACACCAGCTGGAGCCACAGGGGCCACTGCACCACCTCGTAACGGCAGTGCTAACTACACAACGGCGGCCTGCACAAGCACCACCACAAGCACCATTACACCGTCTCGACACGACGGCGGCGCCGTCGAGGAGTCGGGCGGTCGCGCCCGCCTGCTGCGTTTTATCGAGCGCTCCGCTCGTGCAACACGTGCGGCCCCACCGGCCAACGCATCCACGCCGCAAAATTTGGCGTCGGCGACGCTGTCCTCCACCCCAAACTCAGAAGAAAGAAACCCGAAGATGAACAGTGGGGCAGGTGGGGTGCTGGAGGAACTTGCACGGCACGCGCCGCTGCGCCACAGCCACGCCGGCTGCCGTGCTTCACCCCTCGCGTGCGATGAGTGGGTGCTGGGGGTTGCGTGGCCGGCGGCAGCCATCGTCGACTACGTCCTTCTTCCCCCGCTCCGCGAGGCGTTGAACGTTTATCGCGCAAAGCTGCAGGCCACGGCGCAGCAGCAAGAGCAGCAGCAGCTGCTGCGAGGCGGTGGACGCGCGCACGCCATCCCGCCCTCCCCGAACCTCCGCGCGGCAGTGACGGAGCAGTTCGTGACGGACCTTCGTGCGGAGTTGCTGGGCGTGTTGACCGATGAGAAGGTGATGGAGCAACGGGAGTTCTACGGGGACGGGCTGCTGGACTACTGCGTTGCCGTGAGCGCTCTCTACTACCGCCACGCCGCCACCAACGTCGCCATCTGGCGGGGTGGCAACATCACGGAGTCGAGCACAAACAGTGCGCTGGTGGTGCAGGCGCTGCCGCGGGTGCTGCGAGATTACTGGATGTCGCGGCGCCGCATTCACAATGACAAGCGGCTTGCGGACTGCGTGGAGAGCCTTTTTGGAGCTCTGTCGATGGCGCTGTGGGTGCTGCCGCTGCGTCGCCGCCACGCTGCCTGGAAGGCGGTGATGGAGGACACAGAAGGCGTGGTGACGACGAAGAGCAACGATCTGCCATTGCTGGACGCGGACATGCTCCTTTACGTCGCCTCGGCGCTCCTGCAGCTGCTTAGTGGAGGCAAGTGATGAACGCTGCTGACAGAAAGAAGACTTCAACGTCTCAGCTATTCCTTTTTCTTCGTTACAGGTTACCGTCGAGACAAGGCTGCTCGTTGTTTTCACAACAGACTTTCTGCTGATATTTATTGTTTCCCAGCAACAGGAAATTAAAGAACAGAACCGACAACAGAACGACAAGCATTTCTTCGATTTTACTCAAAGTTGAAAGAGGACGTAAAAAATACCCTGGCAGACGCGAATTGGCTGCAGACAGTATGCAATCGTAGTCACCCTGTACTTTGCCTAATACCTGTGACATTTCTGGTTCGAGGACTGCGCATCGCGCTTCGTCTGTTTGCGAGGTGAATGTGAGATGAACTGTGATTCGGAGGTTCTCTCCTTAGCTGCGGTTTAGATTTCTAAATCTGATTGTTTAAAGTCTGTATTCCCTTGCTTCTGTTTGTCAGTAGTCCATCACGACATACGCACGCTACCCACAAAGCGCCTTTCCGTCCGTGTTCATCGTTCCTACCGAATTTACATATTGTGACACTTTAACGCATATATACATACATCTACGCCAACGCATATTTACACCGTCTTATACGACAGTAAAGTGCAACCAAACCTACAGTTTCCAAGTCCTGTTCTTTTTTTTTTTCCAACTAACAACTGTTTTACTTTGATACTCTTTTCTCATTACATACTTTATAGACTTTTACGGATATTGCTTCCTTTCAGATTGTGTTTTAAGAGGCGTCTCGTGCTCATTCTATTCAACGAGCTTAGTTGTCCCCTTTTCCCGACACCACCAACCTTTCCTTCCAATCATGACGACAACAGGTGGCGGGTCTGCTGTCGGGTCAAGCAGCGCCTTCGACCTCGACGAGATGATCAATTACGTGATTCAGTGCAAACCCCTCAGTGAGCAGCAGGTGGCGCGGCTGTGCGAGAAGGTGAAGGAGGTTCTGGAAAAGGAGAACAACGTTCACGCCGTCCGTGCCCCTGTTACCGTCTGTGGCGACGTTCACGGGCAGTTTCACGACTTGCTCGAGCTCTTCAAGATTGGCGGTCTGCCGCCGGACACAAACTACCTCTTCATGGGCGACTACGTCGACCGCGGCTACTACAGCGTGGAGACGGTGACGCTGCTGCTGCTGTACAAACTGCGCTACCCGCAGCGCCTGCACCTGCTGCGCGGCAACCACGAGTCGCGTCAGATTACGCAGGTGTACGGCTTCTACGACGAGTGCATCCGCAAGTACGGCAGCGCCAACGTCTGGACCATCTTCACCGACCTCTTCGACTACCTGCCGCTGACGGCGCTGGTGGAGAATGACATCTTCTGCCTGCACGGCGGCCTCTCGCCCACCGTGGACACCTTCAGCCACATCCGCAACCTCGACCGTGTGCAGGAGGTGCCGCATGAGGGTCCGATGTGCGACCTGCTCTGGTCCGACCCGGACGACCGCGATGGCTGGGGTGTGAGTCCCCGCGGTGCCGGGTTCACTTTCGGCCAGGGCGTGACGGAGGGCTTCTGCCACAATAACAAGATCAAGACCATTGCACGTGCGCATCAGCTCGTCATGGACGGCTACAGCTGGACGCACCAGGACCAGCTAGTAACCATCTTCAGCGCGCCGAACTACTGCTACCGCTGCGGCAACCTGGCGGGCCTATTGGAGTTGGACGAGCACATGAACAAGTGCTTTTTCCAGTTCGACCCGGCTCCGCGCCGTGGTGAGGCGCAGGTGTCGAAGAAGACGCCGGATTACTTTCTTTAAAGCCGACGCGGATTCCAGCCTGCCATTTCTTTGTTCTACTTTGCAAGCATTTGCGTCTCCAAACACACTTGTTGGTACAACTTACCTTTCGCACTAGCGGCTGAGTGACTAAGCATTGACGTCTCTCTTCACTTCCCTCTCTGCACTTATTCTTCTACCTTTTTTCTGGTGAAGGGAGTTGTAGGGCTTACCCATAAGACGCCAAGCCAAAGTCGAAACTTTCTTGGAATAAAAAAGAAAAGAGGCTTCGGCTAGGGTTTCTTTACAAGCTTTGAGCACCAAGTGGATGTGAATGGTGGTGCAGAGGTGTGTTTGTGTATGCATGACTCTGTAGTTCTGCTTTGTTGTGGCATTTTTGTTCTTCGAGTCTGCATAGTTTGTTTCATTTTCTCTTCTGTTTCTTTTTTTTTGTTTTGTTTTTACTTTTGAAAGAATATTTTTTGTTGCGAGCCGCTCAATTTGTCTTTTACTTTTCTGCATTATATTCCCTTCTCTTTTTTCCTTTTTTGTTGTTTTTGAAATAGGAAAAGACATTTTTTTTTTTAGATCTCTTTCAAAGCTGAAAGCTATAAATCAGTAATATCTCTATTGCGCTTGACAAAAAAGAACTTCGTCTAAGAGAATGAAAATCGAAAGCTACAATTGTGAATGCCGCACACACAGCGGTCAAAACACTGTTGCATATGTCAGCCGAGAAATGCTAGAGGCTGCAACTCTTTCCGCTCGTGTGACTACGAGTGAGAGAGATGAATGTTAAATTTAAAGTCTGGTGTCAATGCAGACAAATGGCACTCTTGGTCATTGGAAAAGCAGTTGGCATTTCAGTCTTGAGGACGTATGCTATGAGTTTTGCATGTCGCGCCGATGTCTTTCTTGTAGCCGCTCCCTTGTTTCATTTGACTCTTCTCCGCATAACCAATACTTCTACCCGCAATCCATTCTGCCTTGCAACGACGGCGCACTTAAAAGCTGCGACTGAGCTGAAGGCTTGCACTAACACACGTTTAAGCTGCACGCTTGAGTTGTACAAAATTCTCACTTTGTTGTATAACAGGTTCAGCTGCGGAACCTCCACCTCTTTCTATCTCTCCCAAGAAATACTTTCCTATTAACACGTGTACGCTTTACTTGTCTCGCACCTACTACAAGTGAACGAGTGTGCCTTATCTTCCAGTTTTATTCCTAGTACGTTTCACAATGATCATTCCTGTGCGCTGTTACTCCTGTGGCAAGGTGGTGGGCAACCTGTACGAGCAGTACCAGCTGTTGCTGGACCAAGACTACACCGAAGCGGAGGCTCTAGATGCGCTGCACCTAGAGCGCTACTGCTGCCGTCGCATGATTCTTTCCCACATTGACCTCATAGACGACCTTATTCCGTACAGCGTGCCAGTGACGGGGACCATGCAGATGATGGGTCCCCTGCAGACCTCCACGCCGCACCGCCGTTAAACGCGTGCGCCTGGGTTGCAACAAAGAAAGAGGCAAGAACGAAAAAAAGACTGAAACAGAGAATGGCAAGTGACAAGGACGCTAACTGAAGCTTTTTAAAAAAGCGGAAGGAGATACACTGTGTTTTTCCTTTGTAGTACGCTCTTCTTCTTTTTTTGACCCTGATTTGACGCGCCGCTTTTTTTGCTTCTTCTCACCTCAAACTTTTGCTGTAGCGTGCAGCAGTTTTACTAATAATTTTTTTCGCGATTAATTTTTTTTCATGAGATTTTAATGATTAAATTGAGGTTTGTTTTTGTCGCTTTTCTCGATGCTCTCTTTTCCCGCTTCAGGTTTTTCTGTAGTATTAACACTATGAGTGTCTTGTACTGCTGCTGAAGTGAGCGAAGGAAAAAAATAAAGGTATACTTGGCAACTTTTGCTGCACTGCGTTTCCCTAATATACTTTTTTAAAGGAATTCTCACAATGGTCGGTGACAATCATACAAATTCTTCTTTTCTTTTTTCTTTATTGTTCTTTCGCCACTTTGAGCCGCATTTCGCACTGCCGAGTCGATCAAGGCTCTACACGTCTGTCTCCTCTGTTTATTATAACTAAATTGTGCACAACACAAAGTAGAAGACTAACGACTAGCTATTGAACAAAGTGTGTAGTTGGCATAAAACGCGCAGAAAAGCTGGACTCTTCACCGCCACAATCACTGTGCGGAGCTTCAGGTCAATCATCTCACAAACTAGCGATAAACCGCTTGCTTTTTACAACTCCTGAGAAAATCTTTTCGAGTTTGTGCGTTATGCAATGATCTGCAGTACAGATGCTATTGGAACTGTACAGATTAAACTTTTTTGACAATATAAATCTGACTTCTCTTCCCTTAAAATCCCAATTTTTCTGTCTTGACTTTCGCTTTTCGCACCTCTTCACGCTTTTCATTGTGAAGAAAAGCAGACTACCTTTTTTTTTCACGAGAATTGCTTCCTGCAGGTAAACATTCAGTTTACTTTTGACGCAAAAAAAAAAACCTCACAATATAACCTGTCCGCTGACAGCACCGTTTTGCTGCATTTCAATCTACTCCAAATAACTTAAAAAGTGTTAGAAAATTTCAGGTTCTGAAATAAAACCGAGATTTCGAAATCATCGACACAACGAAGCACACACCTCCGCGCAGATGGGGCCACGCAAGAACAACGCCACCGCCGCCGGCAAGGACGACGGCGCCGCGCTAGGCAAGATGCGCAAGATCAATCCCACCGTGACGAACGCAACAGCCGCCATCAGCGGCACTCATCACAGTGCAGCCAACAGCAAGCAGGGTGGAGCCGCCGGGAATGCGGTAGCCGACCTCGGCTACACTGGCGAGGAGCGGGCGTTTCTCGAGTCCCAGCTGGCCCTCTTTCACTCCAATCGAAGCAACGGCGCGGCTGTCAACGCGAGTAACAATAACAACAACAACAGTCCTGCTGGCGCCAGCGCCTCAGGAACGGACTTCACCGCTATGACGAAGGAGCGTTGGATGGCCGGGCTGCCACTGCTGCTCTCCGCGACAGAAAAGCTGCTGCGGCTGGCCTCGGAGCAGTATCAGATCACGTGCAAGAATCGCGCAGCCGCGGCGGCGGCGCAGCCCACAACTGCGGGCGTTGGCGGGGTCAGCCCCGCTCCGGGTCCGTCGAACACTGCCCACGATAAAGAGGTCAACTTTGCAGAGATGGGCCGGCAGGCTGCGAGTCACGCGACAAACAGCAACATGTCCATTACAGACGGGGTGCTGCCGACGGTGGCGAACCACCTCGCCGCCCCTCGTCCGACCCCCGCCGCGGGGACGGCAGCCCAATTTGCGGAGGAGAACGCGTACATCCTCGCGCAGGCGCAGCAGCTGCAGTGGTATCCGTTTACGTATCAGCGCTGGGTAGAGCTGCTGCTGGACCCCGGAAAGTTTCACACGGCGAAGGACGAGGGCCGGCTGCGCGGGGATGCGATTCAAGCCTCGCTGCGGCGCTGCATCCTTGTGACGTACCCTGCTGTTGAAGGCGGAGATTGCATCTAGGATGGTGTATCGAAGCCCAAGTGTCTCAGTTTTGTTTTTCCACCTCCCTTTTGTGACGATGAAAGGGTGAGATGTGACAAATACGAAAGGTTTTTCAGCATCTCTTTTCTTTTTCTTCCTCATGCTATTGTCAGAGGCCAAGCTGTTCATTATGTGGTTGAGATGCTGCACCCCCATTGCCGGTTAAGGGCTATGGGTTCGTGGAGCAGCAAGCGTTGAGCTTCATTGTCTTATGTGAATACGAAATTGTCGTGCTGCTGCTCTGGTCGAGAAACAAACAGTAAGGGAGATGACAATCTTAGGATGGACATCACGTCTATCAGATGGTGTGATGCCGCTGCTTTTTTTTTCTCCCTTTTCTTTCTTAATACAGGAATTCTTTTATATCTGACGAGAGAGCGGGTTCATGTATAGTGACTGCGCGAGGTGGTGAGAAGAGCCGCTCGTTTCCACTTTCGCGCGTCCGTCGCCTTCATTGTCGAGCTTCATT